>JAPYZF010000683.1:0-21247 GCA_030523045.1 Meteorus cinctellus
AAAGCTGCCCCACGTTTTTTGAGTTCTTCTTTTAATTTTTCTACTGTCCAATGCAAATATTTATTGGAGTTCATTGTACTTTTGAATCTGCTTTCAAAAGATGCCGGGTTTCGGGTCTAACGCTTTTGCTGCCCTCTGCCCTTAGCTTCTCATGTCCGGATCCCCATTATAATTAACAAACTTCGAACATATATATATGTAGTACCGATACCATACCCCTACAAGTTGTCTCCCTGCTGCGCCATCACACGGCCAATATATCAAACATCACGTTTATCGTTTTTTATATGCTATTTCTCTTTTTTCATATCATTATCTAATAAGTTCATGACATGTAATGCATTTATATATGATCATACCACTATTTTTCTCATCCGTCCGGAAATAAACCTATCCAAGCAACACCGTGATCCTCATTACAATTTATAACTTATTTTCATGCCGTATAACGAAAATTCATGGCGTACCTTTGATTGAATCGTTGAAAAAAAGAATGTACGATGAGTGGAAAATCAAAATACGGTGCCCGTTGACAATTCTGTGACAATAATTATTCAAATATTTATCAAGTGCAATTATACTATTGCAAAATATTTGAGCAATTTGTATGTTCTTTATCCGAGACAGAAATATATGAAGACGATAAAGAAGGATAAATTCCATCTTGTTAAGTACAAAAATGCAATCAGTAAACAAGGATCATTGTGAAATACCTGAAGACAATATTACGATGCCAAATAATCAAGAATTCATTTGTCCAGTCGTTGATACCAATTCTGGTAATATTTGTGGTGAAAAAACAGGTTTACAAATATTAAATGAATTTAGAGAATTGTATGAGCGAAAAATTCTAAGTATTGATCCAAATTCTGATAATGAAGTAGAAGAACGAATGAATATCATGATGGAGTGGATTAAAGATCTTGATGCACAAAATCGAATGCTTGTGTCTACTGTTGAAGAACTGGAAGAGGTTGCATGTTGTAGAGTCAAAATGCTTGAAGAGAAATTGAAAAACACATCCAGTGCCTTAACCGATGGCATTGCACAGTATCCAAAACCATCAGAAAAGGTGAACAATTATTGGTTCTTAGTTTTGTTTGATATAGAAAAGATTCATTATAAAAGCCTGTTTGTTCCTAACTTTAGATTATTGAACGTCTTCATGAACGTATTGATAAATTAGAGATAAACGGAGAGGAATCGCAGAAACGAATCAAAAATCTTCAAAGTGATATAAGAGGATTATTGGAGTTAATTCGTCGAGGCGCAAAAGACAATAGTTGGAGCCTGGATGGGATCAAATTTTTTGAAATAAATCGGCAGGATATTCCAATTCCTGATGAGTAAGTGATGAACTTTTCATTATGCACGAAATATCGAAATTCTTAATGATGTTACATGTTATTGGACTGTCGATTAATGTTACTTTTCTTCTTACAGACGCATGTATGACCAGGTAAATGGATCTCCCAATACTAACAAGAAATTACGGGTTATTGTAGAGCTTGGTGGTTCTCTGGCAATCTCGTGCCCATCGGCAATTCCTTTATGTGAATGTCCGAGCGATGAAAATTTCTCGTTCTATCCTTGTCATAATCAACTCCCATATATTCATTGAACATGATAATTGTTTTGAATATTCAATATATATTTCAAAATCATTCGAAAGTGTAACGCTATTGATTTTTTTACAATAATATAGGTAATGGGAGATCATAAGAACGTCGAAATTTTGAGACAACAGTTGCAATTCCTCAACGAGAATGAAAGAAAGTCAATAGAGTATGTTTTCTTTTCTTTGATATTTCCAGTACTTTACTTTCAGGGTAAACAGAAAAATGATATATATATATATAGCTGGACTTTTTATTATAATTCTCCAGATATCAAAGTGAATTGCAGCACAAAGTGAGATCTCTCAGTGAGGAATTGCAGGATAGGGAAGACAAACTACAAAAATTGAACTCTAAATTTGCGGACCTCGAAGAGAGATTGAAAAGAGGAGTAGAAACGAATGCAGAGTTAAGAAATGAGGTGAGTCTTGATAATGATATTAAAACTTATTTTTTGAAATTTTATCTCCCTAAATGCGTCGTTTCGGTCTATCTCCTAATGGAAATATAATTGAGAAGACCTCGGAGATTATCCATTTATTGGATATGGAAGAAAGTGATTTTATAACAGTAGAAAATAGTGATGAAGATCTTCAAGAAGAATTCGTCAGTCTGGATGATGCCAATGTTCGCCGATTACAGAATGAGCTTGAAGAAAAAAAAGGAGAGATTACACGACTGACCAGACAAGTTAAAGAATTAGAGAAAGTTAGTAACAGTACAAATCGATTGGAAAAAAATCTACGGCTTAATGATCAAGTTGAACTCAAAATGTTACCAAGTGTAATGATTTTTTTCTTCCTTTTTTTTTTCCATTTTAATTCCATCGCAGGAATCTTCGGAATCTAGGGAAGCATTAGCGCAAGAAGTTGCGGAAAAGCATGACACTGCAATGAAGTTAAAAAAAAAGGTAGATGAATTAGAAGAATACGGTCGGCGGTTATCGATACAATTGAAATATAAGGAAGATCTTAATGAGCAATTGCGAAAGGATACAAAACTACTTAAGATAAAGGTAGGATTCATTCATTCAAATTCATTCACAATTAAATCGGTGCCTTCTCCTTCTTCAGCAGTCTCCACGTCGTATTTCTCGAAGCAATAGGATAGATAAGAAATTGTATAAAATTAAATCGAACAATGAATATCGTGACAGTTACCGAAAGTTTACACCACATCGCGTGCCAAAAAAGAGTAGAAAAAGCCGAGAAATTCGAGAAATACTAGAAATTGATAAGCATATTCAAGATAGACAACATTGGTTCAATGAAGCTATTGATAATGAAATTCGTGAGATTGCGCAAAAGTTGGGCGCCCAATGCGGAAAAAAGTCAAAGAATCAACGATCTAAAAATACTATTACTGTACCTTTCCCAATCATCAATAAATAATGTATGAGAATATGTTATGTTGTCGCGAACATTCTATTTTTGTACAACTACAACTTCGACGCAAAAGCTTAAAAAATCAGAACAAATTTTTTCATATTCTATTCGTTGTTTTCCAGGCAGGATCCATGTCATCGAAGTCGCCGACAAAAGTTCTTATTGATGAGAGTCCTCCGATACAGGTACGTTATAAAAATATTCCAACAGCACTATTGTACTGTTCTTGATCATTCATTTGCGTCTTTCCTTCATAGCGAAAGACGTGGAACGAGAATATATCAGGTGAAGCCTCGGGACTAATGAAGGTGAAGAATGCAAAATCAGATTATCAATCGATTTTCTTCCTTTTTCGTTATTGGTAACGCTTTTGTTTTCCCAGGTGCCAAATGGCATCCTTCTTTCGACTTACCCAGATCTAAAATCAAGACTCATGAATGAACTGCATGTTCTGAAAGAGACGATACATGTATTGAACGATGTTTGGTATCATACAGTTTTAATGGAGAAAGCAGTAAGTAGTGAATGACTTTATTTCAGAATAGGTGTAATAAATTTGATTTGCAAAATTGCATCCTTTTCTTCATCCCAGACTAATGAGAAATACCTAGCAGTCGGACAGTCAAAATTAGACGAGATTATAGCAATGCTGGAGAAGTACAGGAGCCAAGTTGATAAAAATGTATGTTAAGAATTAAGATTTATTGCATGTACATGATATAATATGTATGAATTCACATCCTCATTTGCGAATTCATGTGTACATAATTCCAGTATCATAGTCACGCCCACAACCTGTTATAATCGAGCAAGATAACATCATATCCATAGGTGCGGTTAATGATGTTAATATGCGTCATAATGTTGAGCCAGATTAGATAATTACCGGGATTGATAGAAAAAATTCCTCTTATAGAATCAATATCATTTCGGTATCTCTCACTGTATTATGTGATGCTGTGATTGATATAAGTGCCGTATTCATTATTACTGTTACAGAGCGATCAGGAGTCAACAAAAAATGGGGCATTGTATTGTACAGTCAAACTTATGAAAGTGATTGACTCATTGACTGATTTATGTATGGGTAAAAACAGAGTGATAATCGATTTAGAACTTGCGTTACAGGTTTGTAAATGAATATTGAAATAGATTTGAGTGATTGTATTCATTCACGCTTCAATTTTTTTAGGATGTTCGTATGAAAAATGATGAAGTCTGTAATACATCAGACATTGGAAACATAGTTCAACAAAATCCTGATATAAGTCAACATCAATTTAACGCAATGAGAGAATTCAGAACGTGTACAGTCGAAGCTCAGGCTGCTGTAGAAGATTTGAAAGAAGAGATAGAGATGGTGATGTGCAATTTGAATTGCCGTCATCAACTTTTTGTTGATTTATGCGAATCAATTAAGCCTGTACAAGACGTTATTGCGCGAACTAAACAAAATATATCGTCTGTGATAAATAGTGTAAAGGCCCATGTGGAAGAAAAAGTTATAGGCAAGGATACAATTAAGATGAGTCAAGGAATATTGAAAGAAATGAAAAATGAGATTAATGAAGCCCGATCAAAGTTTAGTTTACCGTTGGACTACAGCGAACATGAATTTGATATGTATAAGGGATCGTATGATAAAATCGTAGATGAAGTTGAAACTATAATGAATAGTTTGAAAGCATTCATTGCCAAAGACGATTATAGTCTCACACTATTAGAAGAATTACACGATTATGTGAATAACATGGAAGATAGCCTGGACAATATGCAAGCGAATGCAGATCGGGTGGTAAATAAATATCTACTTTTCGTTGTTGAATATCCGCAATTTTCAGTCAATCCATGATAGTTTAATTCCAGATACAAGAAAATAAGGTTGCGCAAAAGGTTGTTGATGACAAATCAACGAGACTTGATAAATTAGAGCAAGAGTTAGATTATGCTCACACAAAAATGCAGGATACTTTAGAAACTGTTGCAGCTATCAGTCAACAAAACGAATCATCTAATGGTCATTCTACTAGTACTGATGATACATTGATACTGAATAAGAATGATAACGATTTACCGCAAACGATGATTGAGATAGGCGAACTGAAAACTACATTAAACTCAAAGGACAAGCTTGTGAGTTATTTCATAAATAAATTATTCATAGCATCGTATTAAATGACCAATTATCATATTACTAATGTATTGTATTGTTGTAGCTCGAACACAAGGACGAGATCATTCGTATTCAGAAGGATTCTTTGGAGATGACACAGGGAGAATATCAAGACTTACGTCAAAGGCTACAATCAAAGGTGCGTCTATGTGTATTTCTGTGTACGAGTAAACATTTATTTACAAGATGAATTACTTCTATATATCATTCCCATTTTTCAATTATAATGCATGACACATATGTGTAATCGATTCGGGCGTTGCGTGTTTTTTTTATCGTATAAAAACTTCCATTAATAGTTACAATTTTTCTATAAGGTAGGTGAAATATATTTTTCATAATTATTCCTGAATAATATTTTCAGATTGACACGCAAGTGACCATTATAAATCAATATTTGGAGGAAAAAATGCAATTACTTGAACTGGTAATAAAAACTAAAAAAAGGATTTCGAGTTATTCCTTTTGAGTGAAAATTATGGAGATTAAGTAAAAAAATTTTGTTTATGTCTCTAGAATCGACTGCAGACTCAAACTATCAAACACTTACAAGACGCAGTTGTGGAGGCTAAAAGAAACTTGAATCGCCAATTGCCACAGAAATCAGCGGTGGAATTAGGTGGTGGTGACAGTTGGGGTCCAATTACGCCGACGGTGTTTAATAATGGGAATGTGCATGACGTGTAGAGTTCAATCCTTTCATAAAAATATATAAAATAAAATGCGCATACATATGTACAATAAGTTACAACTTTCCATAGAGTACAATAACTCGGTACCTGTTATATTATTAAGCTCTTTAATTGACTTTCACAATTATTATTGTAACTATCATTCATGTGTAAAATAAATCGATGCCAATCATACTGCGTATTAAAATCAATTATTTATGTATTTTCACATGTTAATGATTTCGATACAATTATAATCTCATTTTCTCTCTTTTCATGACTGTTCAAACGACAGGGAATCACCATCGCACATGGCATAAACATTGAAGATGTGATGGAAAATATTCTGAGAGAGAATAACAATTTGAAATCAGAAATAATGGCCTATCGAAAAGATTTACGAACTATGACGGAAGCCGGGAAAAGGCGAGATCCAATTGGGGGACACTACAAGTGCCAAATATATCCATGTCTACAACCAATAAATAGATTGAAGAATAAATTAAAAGAATATGAAGAATTGTTGAGAAATTATTCAGAAAGATTATATGTTACACAAATATTGCTGAAGGAAAAGTCTGAGGAATTGGCGAAATTGAAAGCAGATTATCAAATATTAAATGTATCAAATGCAATTCTCTGCATTCTTCGCTCCAATTTAAGAATATTTCACCTGTTATAATGACTGATGGCATTTGTGGATTTCAGAATGAATTTAACATATCAAAAAAAATGAATAAAAATTACGACATGTGTCGAGAGCATGATTCGCACAGGCTGCAATATAAAGTATGTTGAAAAATATAAGAAGTGATTGAATACTTATTCATGGAATCATTAATTTATAGATCGAAGAATTGCAGAATGATTTGTGTATAGTTGGAGATAATTATCAAAGAGTCTGTATGGATTATGAAAGAGGTCAAAAGAAGCTTCTCGAAGCTGCAACACGTGAAATTGAATTACAACGTTCTCTGAATGAAGCTGTATGAGTTTAATCGTTCATGTACACAAATACATCTTGAAGAAATAATTTATTACAATGCTTTTTATTTTATTTAATCATGACATAGCTGGAAAATACTACAAAGGACGAGACAATTACTGATCTCACTGATTTAGCTAACTCGCTAAATATGGAGCTAGAAGATACGCGAGCTGAATTGAATAAAAAAGAATGCGCTCTTGTTCATGCACAAGATGTTTGTAAATCAAGTCTAGAACAGATTAAATACCTCACACGACAAGTGAGTCATTAGTGTATAAATTTAATTTATGTCTGCTACGTCTGTTTAATAAAGAAAGAATTTGTTTCACCATTAGGTTGAATTACTTGAAGACAAAAGCGTTGAATTATCTGAGATAAATGAGTGTTTAATACACCAAGTACAGGACATGCAAAAAATAAATCTGCACCCAAAAAAAAACCTTGAAAACGGCGCAATGAAGATGAAATCTAGAAAATCTTCGACGCAGTACGTTCACGCAACATGCAGTAACATATTCCCATTAATTATTCCCTTCGATAAATCTATTTAGGTTACTGATGCTTTCACAAAAGAAAATGCATGGTGATAGATTGTGGTGCAGACCCTGGTGTAAAACTATTGGTCGATGCAAGAGGCATGCGTATCTATCTGCTCGCCCATATTCCTCAGACATCACTTTATCAACGGTCACTAAATTTTTCAATTATATGCAATTATCAGAGCCAATATTATTTTTTTTATTGTGTAACTGTATAATTATTGCTATTAGTGCTGTTCAATAAGAACTATTAAGACGACAACACGCGCCTCGATGAGTGGTAACTCCTTGTGATTCATCTCTTTATACGAATGTTGAATGAAAGTTAGGAGAAATACGCAGTTTTCTCTCCTGGTTCGTGCATTATTTTTTGATTAGAGAGTCTGTACAAAACGAACGAATGTGGAGAAACCACAAAAACGAAGGTGTATTGGATAACTTGATTGGAAGAAAGTCAACTATAAGTTTTACTCCAACAGTTGAAATTATTTCTGTAGTATTTGGTGGATCCTAAAACAATAAATTTATTCAAATGGATATTAAATAAATATATAAAATATTAGCATGTTTTAACAGCCTAGCTTAAGTGATAAGCGTGTAATAGTAAAGATTACAGAAGGAATCTAAAACCCCTGCGAATATTCGCAATAGGTTGGGTAGAAAATAACAGTGAGTATCGTATAAAAGCTCCAACAATGAAAATGATCTTTCCCCAATAAATTTGTTCTATCTAATATCAAAAATGATTTTTTTTTTCAATCACGAATACAAACTTGTAAATGCATCTCATCTTTCTTGAAAACCGCACGGCCATTCAAAATGAATTCCGAAAGGAATTTACAATACGCAAAGCTCAATATTGGAGAAATTTAGAGCTGTGTATCTGTCAGTGAATTATTCTGTGATAAAAGTGTTCGTCAAAGCTCTACACAATTGTTTCATTTTTTTTGCGTCGATTATATGGAACAATTGATTACCAATCAGTAGCTTCAGAGCACTCTAATCGTGTAATGCATTCCTAAAATAGGTCATATCCTGATGAGAGAACAATCGACTTATAGACAATTTAGTAAAACTCTTTTTTTTTCTGTCTTTCAATTCGGTCGGGTTTCCTCCAAAGCTTCCAATACTATATGAATCATTGTAGCTCGGAGCATATTAAACATCGGGCATCAAAATAATTTTGCTCACAATTTCCAATACTCAGTGATCAAGAGTTGCCTGCGAATAAATTCTACGCTTAATATATCGCATACAATTTTTCCTTGCCACATCCAACTCGTATGTGATTATTTATTGATGTGATTATTCTTTTCAATGCCAATTAAAATAGCAGATCAGACATAGAAATGAAATGAACGAGAAAAAATAACAATGAAATAACAGCAAACTTCGGGCTTGGTTCTTCCTTTTTTTCCTTGTATAATTATTCATAATTTACCATGATTTATCAATAAAATTAATATACAATATTCTTTAAAGTTATACTTGTTGTTACACGATACAATCTGACGGAGAAAATATATATATGATAATTATAGCAGTAGGAATGATCCCCCTACTAGCTTACATTATTTATAATTTTATTTGCCAAAAAAAGTTCATTTTGTTCTCACGAATTCGTAACTCTTCATACCGTACACAATGAAATTGCAGTTGTTATTTCATCATTCGTTTCTAATTATCATCAATTATTAATTCTTAAATAAATCATATCGGATATATGATTTACAATATATAATGTATTTATATATATATTTATATATTTATAACGAACACCGCCCATTACTACTAAAATAACAAACGGGACTCATCGCCTTTCATTTCTTTTTTTCTTCTTTCCTCATGCAACAGAGTCGATACGCAAAGATGGTAAATCGTCGATAGCATCGTATGTAAGAATGCATTTGGAAATCGCCTTCCACAGATACCTCACAATATGGAGTTTTGCCGCGTACTCACACACTCGTTATTTATTTGTTTGTTTGTTTGTTTGTTAATCTATGTTTTCTGGTTTTGCACTCTGAAAAAAGTCTCAATTTAATGGATCGGTCGTAAAAACTGTCACGGTAACTGTCGGCGTCGTCCTGCTCATATGTTTGTTTTTATTCATGTATTTTTTTCTATTTTTCTTCATCACGTCAATAATAAATTTGCAGCAGCCATATATAATTAGAAACTTGTTTTTTCGTTTGCCACCATTGCCCAATTATATTTATCCAGTTTCACCAACACACAATGGCTTCACCCTCCCCATTCACCCCGCATTTGCTTTTATTATGATTTATTCTGTTGATTTCTTATGCACATTATCTCATACGATATTCAATGGGGAGTCGTTGACACATAGCATTTGTTGCAATAACAAATACGCAGTACACATAAATCTGTAATAATACAATGAGGAAGTGAATACATGAATAATCGAATTACTCATGAACCATTTAACAAAAAACTATAACGATTAATTTGATCGAAAAATGCGCATGCAATTATGAATTCATTTAGAATCTGTTGACGTGAAATATGTGTAGTTTTACCGATAAGAAGACGCGCGACACCGACGAATTTGGCCAATCACTTGCAGCAGTTGCTCGTTGCAGTTTTCTGCCCTTCAGATTCAACTAATCGACGACCTTGCCCACTCGTACTTGCATTTCCTGTTTGCTCATTCTTTGGGAGTTTTTTAGCTACAAATAATAATAAGACAGAAAAATTCGTTAGAAATATTATTTGAAACTATTTGCGTATGTTATTATTCGAGTGTGAGGAGATAAAAGCATCGTGAATTCATAGAACTTCATTTACGACCGTTACGAAACAAGGATTTAATGACACGCGCATTACTTGCACTCACGTCGTTTAGATTCATATTATATCGAGTGTGTAACAAGATACCAGGCAATGTGACAAATCCAGACGTTTTTTTTTCTTTTTTTCAAATTCATAAATACTTTATTATGATTTTATCAAGAGGAAAAAGAAAATATACTTGCCAATAGCTAGGAATATGTCATTAACATTCATGGCGGTTTTTGCGGATGTTTCCATGAATAATAGTCCATTTTCATCCGCATAAGCTTGAGCTTCCTCAAAATCTACCATTCGTTTATTTGCCAAGTCAGCTTTGTTACCTGCTAAGGCTATCACTATGCTTGGACTTGCTTGTCGTTGTAATTCTTTCACCCAATTCGTAGCCCGTGCGAATGTGTCCTGAAAAATGATTCAATTATTCAATATTGTAGGTTGATCACGACCGTTCAGACCAATTTATAGTGGACAATTGCTCTTTGGTAACATAGATCCCAAAAATAAGTATGAAAAAATATATTCTAAACTTCATGACAAATTCCATGGCCGTTAGCAATCCAATTAGTCACATAGAAGATAATAATCTTCCAAAAACAATCATGAAAAATTGGGACCAGCTTTCAAAATACCATTGAATTCGAGGTAATGGATTTCCCCATTTGATATCATCAGGAACTTTTTCTTCTGATAATAAATTATTTGTTTATCAATACTTACTTGGTTCTGTATGTCATATACGACAATAGCAGCTTGAGCACCACGGTAATACATTGGAGCAAGACTGTGATAACGTTCTTGGCCCGCCGTATCCCAAATTTCAAATTTTACAGTCGTGTCGTCCAGACATACTGTCTGTGTGAGAAATGCAGCTGAACAGAGTAATAAAATGGTTTATAACCAAATACAAAACTAGATTGTATGAATGATAATATTGATATTGCACTCACCTCCTATCGTACTTTCCTGGTATTCATGAAATTGCCCTTTGACAAACCTCAACACTAAACTTGATTTTCCAACTGCTGACTCACCAAGCAGGACCAATTTGAACTGACAAATTTTTCCTTGGGTACCATTCGGCCTTTGAGCCGCCGTTCCTCGATTAGCCATGATAATCTATCATTGAGAGAAAAAAAAAATAAAAAACATGATGATACATAGTGAAACCAATTTTTATTAACTTATCAGTACCATATGTGCTAAAAAGAATTTTTCTTCAGTATCACAATACTCAATCATACAATCCTCCCGTGGAGAAAAAAAATTATTCACCACCCAACTCTAATCTGTTATCTCAACAACACCAACCAACAATCATCCGTTATCTCGAATCTCAAAAAATTCTCAGAGACCACAGCACATTCATTCTTCGGCTCACACATGCACACCAACTTAATTCTACACTTTCGTGGCGAACATGATTATATTCCTTCATATTTCATGTGTTATCACTCTCGCACACGTCTCATTTTAGCACATACATCGAGATGGGAAGCATATATTACGCACTCATACAAAGTATCTACGCTATAAGACCTCCATCGGCGGAGGCCACGAGAAACGTAACAACAAAGTACACGAACACACATCCTACACACACAAGGGGAGGACCCACGGCTCGAACCAATTTGCATCCGTTGTCCCATCAACTAACGGGGGATTTAAAAGACTTACTTCAGAAAGATGTGGCGTAAAAAATCAACAAAACCGCACAGTAAATTTTTTCTAAGATTCCTCTATTGGTGTTTTTTTTCCTTGTCAATGAAGTCAACAAACAAGACCACGAAAATAATTTAGAGTAGTGTGCAATGGCAATAGATGAGCGAGTAAGGGAAGGTGTGTGTGTGTACGTTTTATGACATTTCATCTACTGAGCCATTTCCCCTCCTGCTTTCATCTCCTCCTCTTTTCTACCTCCTTTACCGCGCCTCCTTTCATTTCATCCACTCTTTCATTCTTTCTCTCTCACTATCGCCACCCTGTCGACGACGCCGACGTCTCCGTCGCTATACGATCGTCGCGCCGCCACCCCTTCTTCAGGGCGTCCTGCGAAACGCTGATATTCGCTGTCTCCCTCACATCGATGACCTGACATTATAACGCACCATACACTACCACACACATCTACATATATAAATTATCTACAAGTGAAATGCGGTGGTGGTGGCGGCGGTAGCACAGGCGCAATCTATGCAGGCAACAAATTTTATATACATCATATCCATTGATCCACACAAAAAAAAATAATGAACACTATTACATACTGGATAAACCAGTGTCCCATTGTCTTATCACGAGAGAATAGTGTGATCAGGCATGGCAGATGTTGCTGTATCATGAAGAATGAATAATTATTTGTCACTAGTAGCAGACAACAACCTTCAATTTTCCAGACAACGTTTCCTACATCCATTTTCCATCTTTAACCATAACTTTAAACATCAGACTCTTCTCCAAAGTACATAATGATAGCAATGAAAAAATGACAGTAATCTGTCGTTCTGCACATGAAATGCAGAAGTTATACGTAGAGATAGAAAATTTCAAATGTTAAAATTTGCAATAACGTCGTCACAAGCAATCGGAATGAATCAAATGAACTGGGACTGAAAAATGAAGAGAGCAAGAGAAGGATAGATAGAAAGAGTGAGCGAAGAACTGAAATATGGAGAAAAATCGACTGTCGTGTGACTCACGAGTAGCGTGACTGACACTTGTGTGCGTTGTCAACGTGTGTTAGGTATATGTATTTAGTTTCCTTCTTCGTCCTACCTATTTGCGCCAATACACTATTTTATTTTCTCTCTATACTTTACACTCGGTGCACACTGCTGCGCCACTTTATTCTTTAAATCGCTGATGCAGTGTAATATCAATTCTACATGTGAAAATTCACACCACACTGAGAACTTGGTACAAAATAAAGAAGATAATAAAGATCAAATGCACGTCCTGCTTCTCCTGTTCTTATTATTTCATTATCCCTCTTTACTCTTCTCTTTATCGTACTCGCGTATTCCTGCGATGCAAACGCAGATACGCGCTTTTGTTACTCCTACTTCACCACCACCACCACCACCTCCTTCTTGCAATGCAGTAGCAGTAAATTTACCGAAGAAGCTCCGACGTAGGAAAAGAATGGTATTATTTATGTGAGGGTGACGATTAACCCACCACTTCAAGGAGGCTTTCTATCAGTAAAATAGCCACGCACACGAATTTTATGTACCCACTGTCTAGTGTCAGCACTGGTCAGCACTGCTTGCCACAAATGTATTTGGTGATGTTATATACAAAACTCCTGACTGTATTGTGAATATATATACGCAGATATACGTGTGAGTATATATATATATATATATATTAAAGTGTACACCACCCTTCACACTACTGAGTGCTGCTGCTGCTGACTGTCTTTCCAGTCCCAAACATCCTTGCTAACATGGCCGACAACACTATGTATATACAATTCCCTGATCTTCATTTATCTGCTCTCTTTGTCAGGTTTTCAGTGTAGTGTGTATGACATTTCCGTCTCACTTCCTCTCATGTATGCACGTTAACAAGCTGATGTTTCTCACTCACACTCATTCGTACAGTGAGTGATATTATCCAGTAGAATCCAGTAAGATTTTTTTTGTTATTCATTCAAGCACAATATACCATGTGCATTTTGTTTGATATGAAAGTAAAGATTTTTTTTACCGTTTTTATTATTTATCCGAGATTTAGTTGATCACCCACTCCAATATCCTTATGCTTTTGTTGTTGTTCTGTGTATTTGTAATGGAGTTTTGATGTTTTTTTTCGTTGTTTTTGTTTTTCACGCGGCTTCAAGTGGTACCAGCACGTTCCATGAACGATAAAAAGAATTGTCGTCACATTCAGATATAACCAATGCCACCACACAACGCAGCTCTCTTGCGCTTCACGTTACGCGATCGGGCGGTAATGGCGGAAGTGCGTTTTCATGATATCCTGTGCGGCGCTTATGAGATTTTTCTTTTCACATTTTATTGGTTTTTTGAAAGATTGTTTTTTTAGGTTACATTTAAATGGAATTAATCCATAGTTGTTGGTTAGAAATGCGAAGATGACTAGGAGAATTTAAATATTCTATTGATATTGATAATGATGAGACTGATTGGGTGGATGCTGTGATGAAATTGAAATTTTTTAGTTCGTATGTGAAAAAAATGTTAAATTTGAATGGAACAAATGTTCCCGCCTTTTTAGGTCTTGCTGGAATCATGTTATCAATGATTTAATTATGGTGATGAGATAATGATATGAATATAGGATAGTGTAATTGCGTACTCGAAATCGAAAGGAATTTTTCCGTTGTTTGTGCAACTTATGAATTGAAACGATTTATGACTCAAATTAGATGAGAAAGTGCGATTCTTGGAAATTATTAATTAGTGTGCTTCTTCAAAACATCACGAGAGGGCGATATGGGACGTCATTTTGTATTCACGACTTATAATGGAGGAAACTGAAAAATGATATTTTTGATGAAATCATGAAATCCCTACGGTTTTCACGTCATATCTTGATGCATTGACACATAGCGTCATCGGAAAGTATCGAATAGATTACTGAAAACAGTGAATATCATTCCTGATTGAAATCACAGGTTATGTCACAACCACTTGGGTAATTGAGCTGACGACGAAAGATGACGGTAATTTAACATAAATTTGTGTATAAATAATGAAAAATGACGTCACATTGCCGAGTCATTTACGACACTACAGTCAACGTTTTCTCTTGCGGCAATTCGTTTTTGGTCTCTTTCTCTCTCTCTCTCTCTCTCTCTCTCCCTCTCACCTTCTTGACTTATATACATACGAAGAATGTATACATGTGTTCTTTTTTCATTCACATGTACATGCAATACCACCTTTCGGTGGCGCCCACACTTAGGTCAAGACTTTGCGGTTGAGACGTGTGTAGATATATAATGGCGGATCTAAAAATGTTCGGGATGTCTCGTGGTGCAACATATCACTGTAGTCAAAAAAGAATCATCAATTGATGTTGGATTGACGAAGAAGTAAGGGTGGGACATGAAAAAAGCTATTGACCGGTGAGAGCGCGAGATGGATTCATCGTGAATTAAATCAAAAGAAACGGCGAAGAACGTAATTGTAGTGCGGAAGATTGGAGTGCGTTGGTGTAAAGAATCTTTCCTTGAAGAAAAATAGAAAAGAAGGAAAATAGGAATAATAAGAAAGAAATAAATATCAAAAGTTCATCCGGAATGAATTGTGAGGGAAGAATAACAATGGCCCTATCCGTAGGTCACTGTAAATACATCACGATCAGCTGATTGAAAAACTAATTGAAATACGAATCAGCGACATGTAAGAAAAGCGTTTACGAATACTTCATCGCTCGCTTCCACCAGCGGCAAAAAGACGCCGTGGTTTGAAACAAACCAAAAGTGAGGGAGAGATAGTGAACGTAAATTTGAGCGTTGATATATGCCGTTAATTTGATCATCATTCAATTAAATATATTAATCAGCGATTAGGTCGTGCAAGTTCACGAATTTAAATTGACAATGGGTAATAAGCAGAGCTGCTGTGGATATTCAAGTCCACAGGGGAATAGGAAAGATTTTAGTAATGAAAGCGCCGCAAGAGGATTGGAAGAACATCTTCCAGAAGGCGAATACAGTGTGACAAATTTGCAACACATCAGCGAGCGTGAACCTGAAGATTGGGATTCGGATCCTTCATTGCATCCTTGTGCTGGCACAATATTTATGGAACGATCCAAGCAAGCCATTGAGAGTACGATTTAGTGTTAATCATAGTAAAATAATTTATACTAGTTCGGAATATTAAGTAGTTAATGTTCTTTCATTTATAGATGGTATGGTAAGGAAGAAGAGTCAACATCAAATAGCTGATACGAGACCGCTCAAAAAAAGCAGCAGTTGTAGCACCATTTATTTAGATGACAGTACAGTTTCCCAGCCAAATCTGAAAAATACAGTCAAATGTGTCGCATTGGCAATTTATTATCATATTAAAAATCGGACTTCGCAACGACAGATCGATATTTTCGATGAGAAAGTTCATCCGCTGACAGTGAGCCAACACAAATAGATTTATTAAAATTCAACAATAGAAAAAGTATTCATTCGCATTGCTAAATTTTGAATTAACTTCATACAGAGAGATGGGATAGCAGATGATTATGATAAACACAATCCCGAGCACAAACAAATTTATAAATTCGTGAGGACTCTATTCAATGCTGCACAATTGACTGCAGAGTGTGCAATAATAACGCTTGTATATCTCGAACGTTTACTTACGTATGCTGAAATAGACATAACACCTGCCAATTGGAAACGTATTGTTCTTGGTGCTATTCTCTTAGCCTCAAAAGTCTGGGATGATCAGGCTGTTTGGAATGTTGATTATTGCCAAATACTTAAAGACATTACGGTGGAAGATATGTGAGTATCAATCAAATCAAATTTATAGTTCTGGAGAAAGATTTTCTGGTTACCTGAGTTAATTAAATACTAATTGCATGGAATCATTTTAGGAATGAGCTTGAACGGCAATTCCTTGAAATGTTACAATTTAATATAAATGTACCATCAAGCGTCTACGCCAAATATTACTTTGATCTCCGCACATTGGCTGAAGCAAATGAATTGACATTTCCCAGTGAGCCATTGAGTAAAGAAAAGGCACAGAAGCTTGAAGCAATGTCAAGGGTATACGAAGATAAAGTAACAACTGAAGTTCTACGTAATGGTATCAAGAAGTGGTCAAGCTTGGACAATGTTTGCGTGGGTGGACCCAGGCGCAGTATCGCCATTCTTTCATAAGATGCCAAATAAATGAGTGTATATGAAATCTAAAGAAGAAATCACAATTTTGTAGAATGAATTTATAGAACATTAACGATGAAATTCTGTGGAGAATATGAACGTGATGCATGGATGATGACTAATGAGAAAAAAATGAACGTAGTACATCAACATTCCATGGTAGGAAAAAATGAATCATGAAAATGTCAGTAATTTTTAATAATCATTGTAACGTGAGACAGACTTTCGATCGAGTGACGTGATAGTGATTTGTTACCCAGTCTTACTAATATCTAATGATGAAAGAATTGGATTTTTTTAACTGCGATATTGGTGATTACAATCGTCCGAATGAAAGCGATAAGAATAGTAAGACAAATAACAATCCATGCCAATTAATTGTGAGATTAGCATTGCAGCTTTCCCATTTTTTTACTCGTCAATTTAATCGCTTATCGTCCAATTCAATTGGCGTGAAGTGATTACGAAAAGATAAAGACACGAACACATATAGTACATAACAGCTAATCGGCCCATTTATTTTGAGGCTAGATATTCTATGTATGTCTATGAGAATGTGAGTGCGAGTGAATGTATTATGACAACTTGCAATTGACAAATCTGAGGATAGTTGCGAAAAAACTATGACAAAGTAGTCACCCGCGATTTAACTGATATGAATCATTTGATGACGAAGCTTTATTTCAGTCAATTAATTGCGTGATGAATGTTTTTCAATATTGAAAGTATTTCTCGCTTACTCACTCAATATTTTTCTCCTCATACTACCTGCTGACTGCTTAATGATGATATATAAATATTTCCATAAAAAATTTTTTTAGACAAAGAATGAAAGTAATTTGCATAATTATAATCGATATAATGTGCCCAATGCCCCGCACGAACGGGACTAATTTTTATAGCCCACTCTCTATATTTTTATAAGAACGAACAAACGAAAAAACAGAAAGAAAAGAGATCAATTTCCACACGAGCCAATCAATGCAAGTTTTTTTTTCTAATTGTCTCTAATAATATCTATGTGTGCATGTGATAGCTATTATATACGTCCATCAATCAATATCCCTATTGAGATTGAATGAATGATAAACACGAATGAATATGAGAAAGAAAAATTAAATTAAATAATGACGTGGATAAAGTAATTATGACAGATAGAAGTGAAATATTGTTCCGAAGCAATTGCATACAATAATTAATTATTTGCCATATGCATACAATTATGCATGTGATTGATAATTTCGCCAATGTTGATTTAAGGAATTTTATGTTCAATTACGACCACACAAAAATTGGTCAATAAAAATATTTGTACTTATCCATATATCCATTGAAAATAATATATATTACAGTTTGAGCCTTTTTATATCATCAGAACGTAAATCAGTACGTAATGCTGCAATTTTTCGGACTTCTAATGGTGTCAATCGCCACGCGATCGCATCAGCGCCACAATAATCCGCCAATTCTTCGACTTTTTCCACTGAAAGTATCGTGGCGATTTGCGTGAGTCGTGCGAATTTATCACGCACAGACCAGGATGTCGCAGCAGCCAAATAACTCGCCAATGACCTTATTTCTTTATCTAAAATAAGTCCACCAGGCTGTAAAAGTGATAATCACATTAAGTATAATAATATTGATCGCCCCACCTTTTACGTCAATGCTCACATCAATCATTCATTTCCTCACCCTATTGAACGTTGACTTTAGAACTACTTTTTCTAATCGCACCGTGACTTCTGACGTAAGAATACCAATAAGTGCATCGTAATTAGCCGTTGTTAGACTATCTTTAAATGCTTGCAACAATCCTTCAAGATTCATCACCAGTGTCTGTACAAATGGCTCATCTGTTTCGTAACGCAATAATTCGTCCTCATTAACTTGATGATTAATCGACATAAACGAGTCTACCCATGGAGTAATTCTTGGTTTCACAGCACTAACTCTCAATTGTTCCATTCCATAATCTATTACAGCACGTAGTGTGCTAGTAACACCTTTCATCCCCGCTAAACAACTGTCTATCTTACCACGATCTTTCTGTTGCATACGTGGAAATGCTCCATCTATTTCTGCTCCTAAACTTGTACAAAGTGTTTCCACATATTCAATACTAACATCTGTATTATTCAAATATGCTAAAAACATTAAACGTGCATATTCTGTGTCGGAAGCTTGGAGTCGACCCTGTTGAATGCTCGTTTGTAGAGCATTGTATGCTTGTGCCAAATCCAGGTAACCTGCCGGATATCCCTGACGTAATCGTGACTTTAACCGGCTGGAAAATTCACCTTCAAGTAGGCCGCACGCCATGTTCACCACGGCACAAACACCGTCGACACTCCAACTTGAAATAGCACGTCGAACACATTTTTTCACAATATAAAAAACATCGTCAACCATACTGGATGTTTGCTGATCTTGCTCTAATGTGTCCATACCCAATGCTTTATTCACACTCTCTTCCAAGAAGTATCTTTCCAATGCAAGATAAGCACCAAGTGTTTCTTGCATTACATGAGACAGTTCAGAATTTTTTATCATCACTTCGAATTCATTCATTTGTTGTGTGCGCTGATCTGGATCAGATGTTGCGATTTCTAAATCATTCAACACTCGGCGTCGTAAAAATCTAATATACAATTCTGCTCTAGCATGCATGAGAGTCAATTCTTCTAAGAGTAGATCCAAAGTTTTTGGATCAGCTTTATCAGTTACTGGCGCTTTACGCGCATAATCATTTATTGTATGAAGTTTCTTCGATATATTTCGATTTTTCATGAATTCGGAGTTAATACGTTTGATTTGCCGATCACATTCTTTTTGCAGAATACTTATAGTTTTTGCTACTCGTCCTGGACCATAGTATGTTTCAATAATGGGTTGATGAATCTCGATGATTCGTGCAATGCCCTCGAATAACATTGTCATCGTATCAGCATATACAACCGATGCTCTATCACTGTCACCTTTTACATCCAATGCTGAACGTAAATTTTTTTGAGCTGTCTCTTGTAGCTTGGTGCCAAGATATACACAAAATTTCTCAAGACCTTCATCATGCATTCCCAATAGTGGAAATATCTTGAAAAATCTTTCAACCGATGCTAGATCCTCCGACTTCACAGCATCATCAAATTTGCGAGTAACAACCACGCGTAATTGTAATGCTGCTTGTCGAAGTGTAGTGAGTGATCCAGCAATGGTCACACGATCTTCAGACACATCATCTGCAGTACGTTCCAATAATTTTTGATCCATTGATAAATATCTACGAACATGTGCGGCGCCCTGTTCATAATCTTCATTCCTTAATGCTGTTGCTACACCTTCTGAACAGAGTTGGAGATCAAGAATATCGTGTACTCTACTCTGACATTCGCATACTCGACTCTGTGAAAGGAAAAGATGAAATTTATAGAAAAACCCCAGATCACAATTCATAAATCCGAAACTTAATCGAGGGAAATGCAGTAGAATCAACTGCAGTTGAGTTGAAATACTGGTTCTTGGTCAATAACAGGACAATTTGCTATACAAATATAAGCCAGATGAATACATATGAATATATTTACTCGTGCTAAATCAAGTTGGCGAACTTTAGCGCTAACTGTTTCAGCTAATTTATTTGTCTTCTCAATGGTGTCGCGGAATTTCTCACCCTCAGACCGGACAACAGCAACATTTGGCAATATTTTATTAATATTTTGTAACTTAGCTTCAACATGACAATATCTCTGAAGCATTTGTTCTAATTCTTGATTGACACGTATCTATAATATTAAAATATCACAATATAAAGAATAGAAAATTGAGGTTATGTACATGTTTTATCATATTAACAATTCTTTCTGATTTCACCTCAGCGTCATCGAGTTGTTGGCAAATTTTTGCTAAATTTTCTTCAGTAATTGGCAACTCCATGTTATCAATCAATTCCTTATCAATCATTTTGTCCACCTTATATTGAGATGCATTGGACATATATAAATAAAGAAAAATGTCAAGAACATGAAACGTCAACTGTCATGGGGAATTTGTGTGTCCTGCTATCTGTTTAAAAACGAATTGAAACGTAAATTAATAATGATCGTTACTGATTTTTTGTACAGTCACCACCAGTTATGCCTGGGTCGGGAATTTTCCATTTTTATCCACTCTACCTATTATTATACTCATGGGAGAGTAAAACACAGCGTGAA
>JAPYZF010000684.1:0-23214 GCA_030523045.1 Meteorus cinctellus
GTTATGTTCAGGAGGTCTTAAAACGTCGAGATCTATGAAAAACTCGACTTTTCATTTTCGGGGTAAAAACAATAACTTCCTATCGGGAAGTTAATAAACAATTCTGCTGGGCATTGAGAATACCTGGAAATTAATTAAGAAACTGTAGAAAATAATTCAGTTACTTTTGGGTCGTGTCTTAATTCTATACACACATCGAAGAACTGCGAGAATGAGTGTGAGTGTGGCAAACGCTTGTACATGCTGCGGGCAACTTTTAATTAAGTTTTCCTTGCGCGCGCACACAGTATTTCTATCGTTGTTCAACAACAGCGATGACTATGACTATGCGTTAAAGTCGCCTGATGACATTGAATCCTCCTCAGTATTACTTGAAACTTTTTTTTTCTGTCATATCCTGTATAATGTATGTGCGCTTTCCATTACGCATAATGTGGTGAAAATTCGAATGTGAATTTTCAACTCACCCAACTGTACCGCAAAAGTTGGTGATTGAAATTCAATTGATTCAAGTTATGTGTCAAATTGAATTTTGATAATTAATGTTTTCTTATTCCTAAACTGCATTCATTACTTCTCAATAAATATTTTAGATGTTAATTAAGCGTTTTTTTGACATTAATTCAATATTATAATTGACATTTAATTTAACATTATTCTTCCTGCGAAACATTTTTCTATGCAATAAAATTTCTTTGCATAGTGCACAAGATGGATTTTTCCATACCACTTACACATTTGTCGGATCATATGGATGATAAATTATGTTTATTATTATATAGCTTTCTATTTTCTTAAATTATTAGGAATTCGAACATGGATTTTATCATTCCATTGGCGGCAATTCACGATTTATACATTTTTATGTTCTTAGGAATTGATTGTTTCGAGACATTCTAAATCTTTTATTTTTGAGAGTTGATTAGAAGCATCTTATTATATAGTTGATGAAATTTGTCATTTACGAAACGGTTCTGAGAAGAGTTTGTGTCAGTAATGGTTACAACGCTCATTTATCATTTATCACTTCTAAAAATTGCGTTATTTATAATAGGAAACGACAAAATAATCACAATCGTCCTTAGAAAAATTCAGTTTGGTTATAACTCTTCCCATTGCGGAAAAAATTTAAATTATTCATATGAATTCAAAAACTCTTGACAATTATAAACAGTAATTTCGTGTTTCATACCAAAAATATAACTAAATAGTCTATTTTTCCAACACAATTGGCTTTTGAGTTTAATAAATATATTTTTATAAATCAATGGAAGATGAATTTCGAAACTTTTCCAATCAGGAAAATGATGTAATTTATGGTAAAAGTTGGAAGTAATAATGAAAGTGAAAAATCGTAGAAGTATCGATTCACGAGATTCTTATGGGCACTTTGTCAATTACGATACTCAAATATAAAACCTATAATTTCATATAAGTGACATTTTGAGCGAGACATAAAAAAGTTATTGAGATCGATCCAATAATCCCTGAAATTACCCTGAGCAGACATGCAAATTGGAAGATAGACTTTCCCTTGTATACATATCAGCCATCCACAGTACTTACACGTTCAAGACTTATACAGCTTATGTGTGTAAAAGTTTATTGGTTCTGAAACGAGTGTTGTTCATATAATGACATCGATGAGTTGAGCACGGCTTCATAACATCGACCAGCAATACTCTTTCAAATACTACGAACAAAAATAATAATAAAAATATTAATAATACTGATCGGTAGTAGAAAAAGCAGTGAATATTCATCAGTGATGAAATAGAACAGGGGAAGAAGTAATAAATTTTATATGGCCGAACGCAGCTTTTAAAACTTCTCGATTGTTTTAACCTCATAATGCTTTTTTCTCCATTTTAATACCCGACTAAATCATAATAGTTCGTTTGTTCTGCCGATGAAAAGAGAAAAACAAATATGGAATTCCGATACATCGTAAATGGATGAAATTGTTTTCTGAGATGAGAGATGAGTGTGATATTTTATATAAACATTTTATTAAATATTTTGTTTCTCCCATCGTCAACAGAGAGTACAATGTGTTGAAAATATTAATATTGCCTCGGTGAATGAGTGGAAAAAAAAAAAAAAAAAAAAGGGTTTATTTTTTTTTCGAGGACACGAGAATGCTACTTGAAATCTCGTAAAATGTTTCTGCCAAGGATCACGTCTTTTATATTTTACAATGGGGGGAAGACTCGCTTTCTCTATATTTCTCGTAAAAAAAATTTCATCATCAGCCCCTTCATTCATTCTTTTTATTATTTTTTCTTCCTCTTATATATTTTTTTACATTCTTTCCATTGTAATATTCACCCATTTATCACGCTTTCCTCGTCGTTCTCTTTTAGATTAGCTTCCACTCCCCACTTTTTAATTATTCTTTCAGTTTCCATTACTCAGCTTGAATCATGACAGTACTATCAATTGAAAAAATTCCACGACAAAAATATTCACCATACTTATTTCCATGTCTTCACACGTGCGTAAAGCGTCTCATTAAGATGAGAGATGGCTCCAATGAAGGTTCACTCTGTGTAGGGAATGCAAAGCGGCTGAGGTCCGACGTGTTCATTTCTAACATGTAAGATATTGATGCTCCTACTGGTTAACGAACACCTAACAATCGTATCGATGGCCCACGGATCGATGAATTTCCTTTGAGATTATCAAATTACAATTAAGACTCTAAATTTATTCTTGTTGATGTTTATCGACGCGTTGAATTTAGGTCGCAACATATTAATTAACAAATTGATTATCGAATCAATAAGGAAAAAGGCAAAATAACTATCGTGAAGGGTTTAAATGTTTCATCGATATTTCTGCTTCAATTTTTTACTCTCCAGCATAATT
This sequence comes from Meteorus cinctellus, assembly GCA_030523045.1. Lineage (NCBI taxonomy): Eukaryota > Metazoa > Arthropoda > Insecta > Hymenoptera > Braconidae > Meteorus > Meteorus cinctellus. Next base: position 2,869 of record JAPYZF010000684.1, read on the forward strand.
TTTTATTCCAAGAGTGTAAAGTTAAAACAAGCGAGTTAATTGTCGCGCATTTTTTTCTGCATTCGATTTCCATGATTTAACATTCTGAGCGATGGAATTGGAATGGACATTTGAGAATAGGTCGCGTCGACAGTCGGTTCGTTTGATAGTCCTGTTACAAATACATACCGACGATTAATCGAATTTCATTTGACACTAACGAACTCAATATCCGAACCTTATTACGCGGTGAATTGTATTCTTCATTTATAACACACATGAATCCAACGTCTGCAAATTTCGTATATAAATCTGCATTCAATGATGTGGGCGTGTGATTTATTTTGTTGTTGCGATGTCTCAATCATATTCTCTCATTAGAATTTCGCACAATTGTTTCAACGTCAAGAACTTAATTCAAATATTTTGGGAATGCGTAGGGGAAGCAAACATGTAGCTTTGAATGTATGAAATGTGTGGTTGCGTACACTGTGGGAATATATAGTTATATTGATTGAGCAATACGCTGATGCCATTCGAAGCAGATTGTTATTTAGGTTTATGGTTTAGATCAAATAGTGACTTGAGAGACGCTGCAAACTGTGAGACAGTGATAATTATTCGACGTATTGCTACTGAACAACAGTCGTGACAATGTTGTTCATTGGAAGGCTGTGGTTTCAATCTTGATGATGCTCACGACGAAATCCGTTTGCTTGACTAATTTGGTTTGATGCATCAGCTACTAATCTTGAGAAGTTGTCACATATTCATTTGCATTTGTTACGGACTCATTACAGCTTTGACTACCACTCAAATGAATTTCAATTTGTTAGGAATACCTTTATGTTTATTGTGTTGTTACGCAAACATTAGAATCGTTATGTATACTTGGAGTTCGGTGAATTGGGAGTGAGAATTGGGACACCAGATGAAATGTTTTGGAATTGGCGTGTTGAAAACATAGCGCGAGGTATTTTGATTGAAAAGTTTGCCTTTGAATTACCTCACCAAATTAGACCAGAACAGTGATGCTGAAATGTGATGGTAAATGGGATTTCATCGCGTGAACTTCGTAGATGTGATTGTCAACTACTCTGGAAATATGAAAGAGCAGTTTTATCTTACTAGCTAATTCCAATACTTTTTTTTTTCAGGACCATTGATTGAAATCAATAAGAACATTTGCAATTTCCGAATTTGCGGACGAAGCAACTTCTAAGTAGATACGTTGAGCTGTGATTGTTCATAATGTTAAATCATGTGATTGAAAGCAAACAAATTTTTCTCTCCGAATAATCGCGTTCCCAACAATATCGAAAGATGTCAGTAAATCAACTTTATCAAATCAACAAAGTGTGTCAACTTCTCATTTTCGGGGACATCCTAATCACACTACTCCACCAATACAACTAAAATAACTGATTTAAAAAAATACGCCCAATGAGACAGTTTCATTGCTATTCCTTTCATTATTAGTTCTCCTCATAAAAAAAATAAAAACAAAGTCAATACCAAATGAGCGCTCGAGAAATTCTACTTAGACTCTTCATCGTTTTTCAATTCTCTTTCGCTTCGCCTTTTTCTGCGGTTTTGTGCTTATCTTATACTGTGCCACAGTTTATATCGTGCAATTTTTTCCGTACGTCCTTCTACTTAGTACCATGCTAAAACAGAATTGATTGAGAAATTCGAACTTTCAGTTACAATTACGCGATTTTTCATTCACGATTTTCATCGTGGTGAAAGATTCAAATAAACACTTATTCTATCACTGTCCAAATCCTCAATTTTTGGTCCAAGTTCCAGTTAAAATTTATATTTCCATTGAAATGTAAAAAATAGTACCTCCAACATTAGTATCTTTTTCTGCGGTGAATCTATTCCACATTTCCATCTAATATTACTATTGTACTAGTACGTATTGTCATTTTAACTCTCTACCTCCAGTAATATTCAACACCATTGTAAAGACTTCACTTGCATTTGAACATGAAAACGGCCATAACGCTGTGGTTAAATCCATAGAATAATCTTCACCAATTGTCGATAAAATAGACACTCATCTCCACAGGTATTTCTGTTGCATCTCGAGGGTGTGATGGCCATCAGAACGGGTGACACGTGAGTGAGGCAGAGTATATCGATAGTCCACTCGTGGGAACGATATCTCTCTCATTCGCTGGAATGATGATGGTGCCAGCCACGTTTCCGGGAGCAACTCGCGTATCGTCCATAAATTGCGACGTGGTGGTAATGGCAACGCTGGACACTGCATATCCCCTCCCACTTCTCTATAATCCCATAATGATCCATTATCTGTATATCTATTCTAAAATGGGAATGAAAATACAGTTGTCAAAATGATGAGAGTATGATACGATCGAAAATCTGTTTTTGACATTATATGAGTTGACATCATGTTAAATTCAGAGATTGATATTTCATTTCAGAATTGTCACTGTAATATTTTGCGTTAATCTATCGTTTGAATGGAATAAAAACAAAAAAGTCGTTTGATCAAATATTCTAATTTTGCTATCAAATTATGTTGTATGTTTCATAAGACAAAATTCTCTCTCAATTTTCTATGATATCAACTGATAGCAAATCAAATTACCATGCCAAATGACATTGTGTATATATGAACTGTCATATATATCGCGGTGGCATTCAAATAAAAAATGTTTATCATCCTGAATTATTCCACAGTTCATTGGTTGTATTTCTTGAGTATATTTCAGTCAGAATTAGATCAGATTGGGCGGTTTTTTTTTTTTTTTTCTATCATACACGAATAGCTTTTATAGATTAATGGATAGAACATATGGAAAAATATATTATTGAAGATGTTTTGCTGCGTATTTTTGAGGCACAATCATTATTGATTCAAGTGGAGTGATTGCGCTCGAAGGCGCATGATAAATGAATAGTCAACAGACAAAATTATTTTTTTACACATTAAACTGAAAAATTCAATTTTCTATCAATAGTAAATGGCAAATGTTTTTCGATACTCTTGCGTTTCATCAACATCTAAATATGTGGTTGAATGAGAGAAAATCTCCATCTGGCTATTTACTTCCAGTTACATACAATATCAACTATATATTATTCCACGCTAATCGATGGCATAGAAACTCGAAGAATATCAACCTTGGCCTTAGCCCACCCACTGGTGAAACTACAGCTGTGTCGATGAGTTTGAACTTGATATGTAGCGAACGCTGGTCGGGGCATTCGCCGTGAAATGGATTTTCATTTACACAACATAGAAACGATTGATCGATTAGATCGATCACGTAGTCAGAGACTAGAACATACATGGATGGTTGTTGCGTGCTGCCCAAAGGGCTGAGAATCGACTCGGACTTCTCACCAGCCGCGGCGTTGTGGCCACGAGGGAAAGTAACGAGGTTCGTCTGTTGTTCATATGCCACTCTCGCTTATAGTGTATGTACACATACAGCTCTGTCTAGTATGTTGGTATGGTGTAGTGGCATTTCTGATGGTACTCATCCTCTTCTGTAGTAGTATAGCTGCTCTCGTGCATCTCTAATGTGTGCTATCTCCGAGGTGTAATGTGAACCCGCTGGCGACCACAAATTGTAGATAGGCGCCTTGGGGGAATCGCATGCAGAACGCATATAGCGGTTGGTTGGCAAAGAGACACGCTTTCACCTGTCTCCAACCACTACACCAACATTTTACTCGTCGCATTTTAAAGTGTCTACTCTCACACAAACATTTTGCACAACGATTACACCTTACATTCAACACTCTATATATCCAGCTTTGCATTATTAATATTTGCATTTAGTCATGGTCATAAATGTATAATATGAAACTCAAAACAGAGCCAACCATTTTCCTCACTGTGATTTTGTCCAGGTTTTACTTTTATAGAGGTATGAATTTCAAATTTTCTCGCTCTGATGTAAAATGTTCCATTGTTGATTCCAGACGTTATGATACAGTATACCTGACAATTATTTTGTCAACATTTTAACATGAAAATTTGGATTTTACTTACTATTTTACATTTTTCTTTTTAAATTGCGAGGTTTTTTGAATTTGATATCATTGACGAAAATGAACTAGTGAATGAAAGATGCAGTGTACGTCATACTGTGTATGAAATTATATCATTTTTATATGTAATGTGATATGCAAAATGCACGAAGAGGATTTTGCTCCTCAAAGCTATACTATAGACCGTCTGAACGTGGTTTTAAACAAGCATCTTGTGTGTGTGTATCACGACTGCTTCTGAAAATCTTCGCGAGAGCTTTGATCCAATGGGTGCAAACACACACACGCACACACACCCACCCACCCACACACATACATTCATACATTCATACAGACGTATATATAAATGTATACAGCCATAAAATTGACTTTTTCAGATTTTTGCGGGAATAAAAATGAAGGAACCAATATAGAACTCTTGCATGAAATGATGTGGGAAATGTCAAGTATTTGAAAAAAGAATTAAATATGCTTTGTGAGAGAAGAAAAGGAAAAAAAAATTTTGGAATATTTTTACGGTGAAGTGAAGTAAAAAAAAGTAGTTTGAGCGCGGTCACAAAATGTTGAAGGCAAAAGTGAGGAAAGAAAAACGTTGTGATCAAAGCAAGTAAAAACCTAAAGTGTATTTCAGACTGGTACATAATTCAAACTTAAGAAAAGTTTTTTTTTATTTTCCCAAGCTGTTTGTTTCTCATGACGTACTACTTTCAACAGTGAATTATTTCTAATATTATCGACGTTGCCTTGACCATGTCAACTTTGAATAGTCATAATTCAATCTTATAGACGCCAGTACAATGCAATTAATTTTCTATATGCATTGTTTTTGTATATAGAAAAACACAGCTGTATTCGCGTGCATTCAATGCCACGAATAATTTACTTTGTGTTATATTGATTGTCATTTCATATCCATTTGTGAAATTTCATTATTTCACATTCTCCAGATATCAAATTATATTATCTCTCTGCCTCAATAGATGGATAAATTTCATATGGATTATTTGCCCATTTAGTCTGATAGGCTCATGGTAAATCTCGTTTAAATTCATATTCAACAGTTCTATTTGAAGATGATTAGATTTATATGTTGAACACAGTTGAATAGAGTTGGTATGAATGTTACTGCGTATAATATTTATATAAACAATAGAGATAAGTTTTGTATACAAATTTTGCGTATATAAATGTGGAAAATTAGAATTTCCACGTCAGCCACTCGTTTTCGTCGACGCAGCGAGTATTCAAGTGTCTTATTCACCTCCACCATCGTTCCGTGCTGCGTTGGTGGTTTACATCAAGCGCACCGCGATTGCCATTGTGTGCTGATGCTCATCCTCGGCGCGGATTCCATTTGCCTTTATCACAATTCATTCTACATATATATATATATATATATATATATATATATATATATGCATTTGCTCCTAAAAGATAACGTGCAATGAACTGAGAAAAGATATTTCTCCCTGAGTAACTTTTTTACCTATTTTTTTTTATTACTCTACTTGCTCGTGACTTTTATCTCTTATAATTTCTCGCATCAAGATATGCTTTCTCTCTAAATTTCTTTTGGTATTTGGCGCAGAAAAGGCAATGCAGAATGAAAAAAAATTAAATTGAAAATGACATCAAAGTCATTGAATCGAAATATTATTTTTCATGAATATTCACTATGAAATGTGTAGAATTTCTGCATTTCAGTGGAGAATGTTATGCGCTCAAAGTGAAGGATTTTGATTGTAATAAATGCTTGGAAAACGTAAAAATACTTTTTCATTTTAAGTGGGAGAAAGAAATGTCTATAAAAATTCCTAACATATTTGATGCGGATTCGATCTGGTGGATTTTACTGCACGTTCATGCACATGTGGAAATGGCGACTGGAGTTAAACAGAGAATATACGTAAACGTGTCAGTATCCGGCAAGTTATATTGCACGAATGGAGATTCAAGATACACACGAGTGACATATTGGGAAAATTGACACATGTGCATGGTAAAGTTGATCGTGAGAGTGGAATATGAATGGTAGATATAGGTGAGAAGAGAGACATCAACCTTATCGTTCAATTCACTGGACACCTTGTTGGGTGCCACATGTTACATGAACTTCAGTTCCTGAGTTTTGAGAGGTCTCATATAAATAATAGTATAGCTCGATAGAATATTTAATGCAAAATACACATTGACTTTTCCCTTCTTTTCCTCCATCTGTTTTGCCTTCATGAGGGTACTTTGATGTTTGAGTTTCTTGTTGCCCCACAGGTATTTCGAAGATTTTAGAAAAATTCTCTTGAGTCATGTTACAAATATATATAACGAATAAATTGTTATATCTCTCTTACAAGCATCCATTCTGTTAAGAGCATTTTTTATTGTATAAAAAATTCTACTCCCAACGCAAATCTTGAGGAGTATGCAAAGCTATTTATAAAATATTTTTTCGATGCTGCAGTAATGGATTCTGAATTGCTTGTATCAGATATTCACAGTGTAATAGAAACAAAAAAATAAATGAATGTGATATAATTTTTCTTTCAATAATTCACGGTGAGGCTGAGGACATAACTGAAACAATGACAAGTACGAGAATTTTGCGGTTAAGAGTATCAGTGATGGAGGTGTATAAGAATATAAAATATGGTATAAAATACTGTTTAAGGAGAGACATCTGCTGCGTATAATTGTGCGGAATACTTTCGAAGGGGAAGCAAAAATATATCTTTCAACCCCTCCCTTTTCCCTCAGTTCTGCTACCCCATCTCCTGTTGTTCCATATCGTGGAGCGATTTTGTCATGTACATTCTGAAAATATGCTGCCGAGAGATATTCGACGATTTTACGAGAGTTGTGTCAGAGATTGGGGCGATGTTTTGGTGTGTATATATGTGCACAAAGGGCTTTTACGGCGTCACGCTTCATATCTAAATATATATGTGTTTGAATATATGCTATTGTTCGCGTTTGAAGGTACATAAACCTATGAGGAAAATGTAGCGGCACGCGGTTTGTATTTGGTTCATGTACGCCATTCAATGGCAGACTGTTCGCTTCATATTAACTACATCAGCTCGATAGAAAATCATAGGTTTATGATGTTGTTCTATATTAATTGTAAAGGATAATATTAAACAATCTTTCAAGTAGAAATGTAACGATAACAACAATGCAAAAATATCGTAATCATTTTTGTATTTTACTTTGACATTATAAATAAAATTGGGCGAATCAATAAATCGAATTGTTGATGATGGTTGGAATGTGAGTGTTATTGGTAAAAAATGAAATGTTGATTTGGTATCGACGATGTGTATCTTGAAAATGTGTCTTCAATTTGACTCGTTGCGTTCAATAAAAACTGTGTGATCACAAGAACGACTTTATCGGAAAGTATGAAAATAAAAACGTAATATGGTAACATTATATCAATATTATTAGGTTGCTATTTTTTATATTCCAATCAGTCTTTTCCTGTGATCCGTAGTGGAATTTGTCTATACTTCTGAATCATTTAAATGATTTACAAATGTCATAAAAAGAGCAAGAATTCACTTTCAGTCTGAATTTTATTCCATCACTACTTTCGCTACTTTTAGTGTGTGTCAACTGTCTACATTATATTCACGAGACAATCCTGTGAATGACTTTTCAAGAGATGTTCTCGGTGCAATTATTCTCATTCATGTAATCGCTCATAGAGTGGATAGAATGCAATTATGTTGAAATGTACGTAAAACAATCGAAGAGAATGATATTGATTTTTGTTTATATATATTAGAAAGTGATTCTAAACGTAGTATAATATTTATCGATTGCTTGAGTCATTTTTCAGATCTGGAAAATTTGTACAAGAAGAACTTATTTCAGAGATTTTTTTACTGAGTATCCAATTTAATTGAGTAGTTCATAACTCATTTTGTGAATGTATACGAAAAGTTTAATTAAAGAAAATTAATTGAAATATAATTTCAATGGAGGAAAGAAAACCCTCGCGCAAGAAAAAGTTTTCTGTCATGAACTGCATATTTATTGAACCATAAGACAGAACTATCTGTATGAATTTATCGTTAATATCACTATCGACACTTATTTCATTGCAAAAAGAAAATAATAATAAAGATATTAATCTTGAGAAAAATCATAGATTCTGCTTTTAAAATTCAGAGCTTGGCACTTGCGACTACTCTTTGTCACCTAATATATTTCACCCTGCTGATTCACTCTTGAGGGGAAGAATGAGTGAAAAAAAACTTTGCGAGCATAGTAACAGTTGGAAAAAGAAAGGAAAAAAAAAAAAGAAAACCCGGGCTCGAGCGAAAGCTCGTCGATATGAGGTCGGAGAGCCGCGAGCAGGTCAATGCGTATTCCAGGCACGTGTTGGAGCTTATTGCTCACGATTTTACACGACCGCGAGTCCGCAAACGTTTCGGGGATGATGGTGGAAGAACAAAGTGGGCGAGTATCGATGTAAGAGAAATAGACGACCATAGGCAGGGATAGAAAATACACTCAACCCATGAAAAATATTAAATGTGATGCACTCTGCACATTCACACGGAATTGTTCAAATAAGCAACATCAAAATAGCCCGTTGAGTGTTCATCCAGTATGATAGAGTGTTATCAAATTTCATTTTTTTAAGTTTGATTGGTTCAGCGCGATATTTATGGTCTCAGTTTTATTTTTAATGGGTCAATCTAATATCAAGACACTAAAAATATATACTTTTTCTTTCACACATTCTGATTATTTCTTGTAAGGAATATTTGGAAAAAGAAGATAACGATTTCAATTCATTTAATAAAACCTGGAAATTCATCACTGAGGAGTACACTAATTAAATAGTGACTCGTAATTGAAATGCGACGAGATTGGATATCGATTGACTGTGCGGAAAAACGTGTGAGCGTGTTCGGCGAACAATTCTGTTACGTTCAACGGATTGGTTTCTTTACATATAATTTTTTCCTGTGAAATGAAATGATTTTGTACTATATACATTCAGTGATTTGTTTGACATGTTGGCTTGTAGAAATATGGGGAGCAATTAATCACACGAGATTGACAGCGATTCATCATTCTCTCGTCCTAGTTTTACTTCGTAACCCATTTTATGTTTTGATGAAATTTCTGAGTGGCAATGTTCAAATTATTTCTGACAATTTTCTGTAAGTGTAGTAAATATCATCCAATTTTTCTTTTCATCATTTTTTCAGCAAAAGATATGTAATTACTAAAAATTGTGTCTTATAGAACAGAATCATAAAGTCTAAAATGTCATCAATTTTATATTCGGTGTATTGAAGTTAAAAAAGAGTAGAAATGATAAAGCTGTGAAACGGTTGGATCCAAAATCATTGATGAAAATGATGACAGATTCAATTTTCTTATCACCTTTGAAATATCCTAATTTCATTATTTTAGCCAACGTATTAGAGAGCGACAATCGTTTCAATATCCTTCCTGACTTTCAACGTAGTTAGGAAAGGTGTCACGATTAAAATTCACACGTCATGTTATCACATGACAAAATATCACAGTCAAAATAACACACGAGAAAATATCACTACGTCTAATTATAATTTATTGTAATATCATAATGAATAAATACCACAGGAAATATTTAAATGTATAACAATAATATGTATTTATTTCGCCGTAGATATGAATGAACATGAAATTTAACATGAATACTACCTAACAGCAATATAGCACAATTATCAATTATTATTCATATATATGTAATCAAATAAAATTATTACTGTTCTATATAGCTGTTAGGTAGTATTAATGTAAAAATTCATGTTCATTCATGTCTACCGCGAAATAAATATATCTTATTGTTGAATATTGCAATGTTTCATATAATATTCATTCATTTTCATGTTTCAAATAAATTTTAATTAGACATAGTGATATTTTCTCGTGTGGTAATATGATATGTGAAGTTTTGTCATGTAACTATTAAGAAATAGCTGAATAAACAATCTCGATATGGTTCTTGAAATGTCAAAGTTAGAATTAGACTCTGATGAAGGTGTCATAACTATTCTTGCTAGAATAAATCGAATGTATCCATAGCTATTGAATTTTCTTGTACTTGGAAAACCAAATATAATTATATAATAAATATAATTCTATAATGCCATGGACGAACCATAAATAATCCCCTACTCAACACGATTGGTATGATAATATTTCGTTCAAGTGAAACCAGCAACTGCCCGCTGTGTTCATTCGATCAAGTACTAACAGGGTGTATTGTTGTAGCAATTCAATGATCTATTGCTGTCCTCGAATGTCCTGTTGCACGCATTCGATATGTCTTTGTCCTGTCAACCGTTTTGTGATTCACATGCGGTAATCGAGCCATCACTGCCGACGATACTATTTCGAAAGAAACATTTCTATGGTAATATAAAATTGTATACAGAAAGTTGTTACTGAATTTGTGCTGATAAAAAATAGGGAGCAAGTTAAGTTACTGTATTGCCATGAATATTTATTGAAAACGAGTGTGATATCAGGACCGATCACAAATGTGGTATAAAAATATGTGAACATTCAGAGTGAAAATATAAATAAGCCCTACATTGTAGATTTAGACCAGTACGATGCTCAATTGGGGTCGTCATGATAACGCTGGCCAAAATCACAAACAAAATCGCCAAGTCGGATTGACCTGGAATTGTGCTGGCTGCAAACACGGGTGACGTGATTGGGGTGTTACAAGGGTCGAGCGATGCGGAATATTTTCTATACATAGGTATATATTTTCGTTTCTAAAGCCCTTGATGCATACTGTGTGCCATTTTTCCGATGGTTATTATTATCATATTTCTTTTTTTTTGTCATCAATTTTTGCACACAAAACAAAAAGCCCTCAGAGAGTAATGAGAATTTTGGATAAATCCTTAGGGATACATCATAAATCTAGGAAAAATATACGATAAAGTATATATCTTAGAATAAATGTCTGACATATAATTTTATTCTCATGCCGAATGCTATCGAAGTCCATTCAAATCAGTATTTCATATTCGTACATAAACGAATTATTTACAGCACAATGGGCTCACTTTTTTTTTCTTGTGTATATTCAATAAATGTTGTAACCATCTGAATGTTATTTTATTGTTTAATTGCTTCATAAATCCAAGTTGGCTAGGCAAAAGATAAACATAGCCTACATACGTTTATATGGAATATACAATTCGTAAATATTGTGCTAAGCTACTGGGTTTAACTTTAGTTGCCGAGTCAGTGATTCCTGTTGGTACTTTCCTAGAAAACACACAATGAGTAATTAATAAATTATAACGAAGAAAACTTTTTGTTATGTCATGTGATTTGACTATATGAAGGAGTGAAATGACTGAGTAAATGAAATAATCAGTAATTTTAATGTGAGTGAAAAAACCACTGGCGTGTTTGTTCACATTTTAGAGTTGAAAATATGAATAATAAACAGCGGAAATGAAAAGCGTAGCAACAGACCCAATATCAAAATCGAATAATTAATCAAATGTGCTAGGAATTTCATATGTATTGAATAAATACTGTAATGTGGAGAACAAATCGACAACGGAGACGTGAACAGTATAGCAAACACATGTATTCATTGGTCTACGATTTGAAAATATTGATTACATTATTGGGAATTTCAAATTATTCTTAATGAACTCATATTCATATTTTCACAAGCGCACTATTTAGGAAACAAAACAATTCTGTCGAATTCCCGTATTTATTTGCGCTTTATTGAATTGTATTGGGGAAATAAACGAATTATATTCTGTTGAGACGTAAATAAATCGCAATGCACAATATTTTTATTTCATTCACAATTTAATTGTAGTAAAATGAATGAAAGCACCAGTAGCAACCGCAATTTTATGACTTGCAAACATTTCTGTTCTCGCTACGAAATATCAAAAGTAAACAAAAGACTTAACTTGAGTGAGTTACTAAAACTGAGAAAAACTATGATCATTTTATAGGAATTGGAGGAATAGCAGGCGCTGTATTAATGAACGTTTTTATTTACTCACAATATATTCACATTCTATTCGATAGAATTTCAAATAAATTTTTATTAAAAATTCACTGAAAATATTTAGGCATAGTTTTTTATCATTGTCATACAAGAAGAAAACAGATGAACAAGAGAAATTCAATCTGTGTTTGCATGGAGTTGTTGGAGACAAATACAATCAATGGTCATTGCAGTATCGCCTTCATCTTTGAAGCATGAAATGGAAACGAGAAGCAAACATAAAGAGGAAGTTTTCTAGATACTTTCATTTCTGAAAGACAGAGGAATATGTGATGGCTCACTCTCATTATTTAAACCCCGTCTTTCGTTGTGATAATTTATGATAATTCCAAAATCTATTGATGGGGATTGAAATTTTTGTTATACTCTTGACTACATTAGCGATTATTGTAATTTATTACGATGGATTGTTTACGTCTCCGCCAGCGTCCTTATTAAGAATTATTTTGTTGCAAAATCTATTTTTTTTCTATTCTGTAAATTCAATTTCATCACTCCTAGCTCATATAACTCTTGTAGGCTCATCGAAATTCAACAAATAAGGAATAGACATTGTCGTAGCTAAAATGATAATCCGATTTCGTTGATGGAATCGGAGCGAATATCAAATCACAACGTAGATAGGTTTGCTGTCAGGTGAAATATTGTTGTTCATATTGTCATACGTAAGCATAACTAATGTGAACGTGGTATCAACCAAACTAGGCAAATGAATTAGACCAGTAATCCAATAATTGAACTAATCATTCATTAAATTTTTTATGTTTCATTAGATACATCCCGCGTTATCAAGCGTAGCTCCATTAAACACTAAGGACTATTGGATAGAATTCATTAGTCGTTTGTGAAGAGCTTCGTGAATGTGATGATCACCATAATTTGAATTATTCAATACTTTATTCATCATGTGCGAATGTATTTATATAAGAAGTATGACCGCCATTATCTGAATGAATAGGATCGAGTTATGCGCGAACAATCGCGAAACCAATGGATAATTGAGGTTCATTCGTTCTTATTCCTCGACTTATTTATTATGCACGAATAAAAAGAAAGACGTGGAAATATCTTTGCGAAGAAGAATTCCTTCATTCGTAGATGATATAAGAGTAAAAGATAGAAACATTTTCGCGTAATTTAATAAATGTTTCAGTTCATATTAAAATATAATCCTATCCACTAAATTTCAATTAATTATTGAAAGCAGACAATTCTCCAAGTCCTGGCATTTCTAACTTTTGAGTTCCGCGAGAATATACGACATCTACGAATGAAATCCACCATTTTTAACCATCGTTATTTTAGAAGAAGTCGAATCTTCTTGGAAGTTGCTGGATTTTTAGGAAAACCGCTTTGATAGGTGATATTTCTCTGGGGAGAAAAATCTCTGTAATATTTTTATTATAAATCCTTTGATCAGCATTTGGTGAAAATTTTGGAACAAATACCTAGAGAAAGCTTGTTTGCAATGTTTCAACAGAATGATTATCCTCTTTCGTTTGTGGGAATATAACATAAAAAATAATGCATAAGTTGAAGTCGCTATGATCAAAATCTGATAAAAGTCAGGCGACTTAAAATATGGAATTGTATACAAATCAGATGCAAAGTCAAGGACATAAGCCACTGTCACTGTCACTGTCTCTAAAATATTGTCTCGAGTTGATTTATACTATAAATCTCAAGTTTCAATCCTGGCATTACATTCGCTGAAAATTAAATTTAATAACACAATATTATTATTTTAAATAAGAATATTCTATGAAATAATGAAAATATGAGAATTTTTCATACAAAATTAGATATAAAACTGTCAATCGTGAAATGCACATGCCAATAGATCAATTCGATCACACCTAAAGATAAATTAATGGTCTCAAAGCAATATTGTGATGGGTAAACTGCTTATGAAGCAGACATGCTTGGCTAATGGATCTAATGCACCATCAGAATATGCATGTATCATACGGTCAATCAAATATCGATCACAATCTAGCAGCAATATGTAGTTTCATGGATAGGCGCTGTAGACAAGCCGCACGTGTACACGGCTACATAACTCAGAATTTGACCAAGCCACATTTAGACCACGAATGCTTCAACTATATCTCATCCACTGATTATCATCTTAACATTCCTACAACACAAAGATGAATTCTATTTCTCGTATACAATTCTGTTAACTTTTCATTTCTATCATAATTGTTTGGATGTAGCTTTTCTTCTGTTATGTTGATGGCAGTTGCCAAGTAGACGAATAAGTTGATGCAATTCTCCTGAGGCATGTGTCAAGAAATTAATTCTATAGTGACTTTCCTTTGAAAGCCAAAACTGATCTGGCCTTGGGGTGTTTGGCTCATTTGCTCCATTGCTCCGTTGCTCTCTGACACCTCAGAAGAATACGCTTGGGGGCTTTTGATCTTTTTCAATGTCTGCTATGTTGTAGTAGGGTAGTAGCCTCTTACTCTCTTTACATTTCACCTAACCCCACAGTATTCTACTACCTCATTTCTACATTGCCTGAGGTTGTTTTACCAAAATAAACAGAATCATAATGACACAGGATAAGCTTAATTGTCCATCACAATTATGGCCTGAATTAATTTAATTTAATTATTTATAATTGTAAAGAGTTAAATTAACAACGAATGATACTTAAAAAATTGTAATAAAAAACTTAAGACATCGTAAAAGAGAATAATTAATGGCATTAAGTTTCTTTCTACATTCAAATAAATTTTATCCAGTATGAATTTCATCTGGCATCGACACGGAAATTCATTCAATTTTTCTTCCAACTTTTTCTTTCTACGGCGTACATTAATTTTTTTTTCCCAGCTGAGCAATACTGTGTCGTCATCTATCATATCAATATCTCGCATAGTGCTGTATATATTACCCCCCCACTATTTCTCTAATCCAATCGAAATTCCTTTATTCGCTGCTGATCACAGAAGATAAAATATTTACTTAACCCCCCACAAGCGTCCGGTTCGATTCCCCTGTCTGATTGTCGTTCGAATTGGCCTTTTTTTTCTTCTCTTTACCTTCACTCTCCATCTCTTTTTCCTTTTCTTTCTCCACACACAGCGTGCGCCCTTCTAGTTTCGATATCCGTCTACATACAGGTCCAACCTCAGAGTTGCAGGCATTCAACAGGTACACAATCGTTGAGAGTTTAAACCATCTCCCTTCTCCCTGTCCTCGCGTCCAATTTCTCTTCCCCTTATGATCTTTTGCTTGCGTTCCCTTTCTATTTAGGTACTCACTCTCTTACTAACCTTCTCTCTTTCACTTGTTCAAGTACCGATCTTCCCTTGCGTCTTTATCCTCTTTCGAGTTTCAGTCCCGGATCTATGCCATGACCGAACCGCCACCGGTAAAACCCACACGACGACGTTTTAGGTACGTCATATTCTCGTTGACTCGTTTATTTTTTCTTCATTTTCTTCATCATCTTCTTCTTCTTCTTCTTCTTCTTCTTCTTCTTCTTCTTCTTCTTCTTCTTCTGCTTCTTTACTTTTCTCTTCTTATGTTGGTGATTTAACTTGCTGACTCGCGTGCGCACTTGCATCTCTCTCCTACCTCTCTCGCACTCCTTTTCATGCAGTCTCACGTTAGTAGTCCAGTCGAGTCGACGCCGCCACCAACTCCTGCCTCAGTTCACCGCCGGCAGTCGATGGTGCCGCATCTATTGCGCATTGTTGTACCCTCACCTCTCGCGTTAATGCGAGTGATCAATCAATTTCTTTTTATATTTGATTTTTTTCAACTTCATTGATAGTTTCCGGATTTCATTCACATTGTATGAATAATTACAAAAAACAACAAATATACTTATAAGTATATTTTTTTTTATGGTTGGGAATCAGAATTTTCCCAGTTTGTATCAATTGTTTAGTTTAGAGTCATAACAGTGTCATATCTTTCATTTTTGCACTTTCAATCATATAATTCTGCAATAAATCTGTGTGAGTAATAACAAATAGTATTGTTGTTTGAAGTTTGTTTTTTTTTTCATTTTTTCTGCTTTACACCTTCATGAATAATTGGCAATGAGCAATTAAAGATAACTGTGTGTGACATTCCCTCAAATTATTCGCTCTCAATTCCACGTTATTCATCAGTTTATCCTAACAACCATTTTTTTTCCATTCTCAATCGATCATAGCGACATTTGATCTGTTATAATTTGGTGTTTAATTCGATTACCTCAGGATCCACGTGTCGTTGTTATTCACATCCGGCATTCAATATTCCTCTGTTTTCATGAATATGAAGTTAAAAATTTAATAAAATACGAACAAATCCGTTTATCGAATTACTTTCGTCGCAATGCAGTGGTGATACACTCTCAGCTGATGATGTTCTGAAAATTATTGAAACCAGTTTTTTTAAATAGTGACATTGCTGATATTGTTTATTTAATTCGTTGATTCAGTTATATCCATATTATTTATGAAACAATAATTTCATTGTCAGCTTGTCAATCGGAATGGATGAGTTTGCTGAATTGAATGTTGATTGAAGCCTTATGCAGTTTCATTCTATCAGCCATTGACTTATGATATCGTTAGGTAAATGTGAGGATAATCTACGAGAATTTATACAACCAAACATTGATTATTAGTGTTGACGAGTGACATTGCATATTTTATGGTTTAAATGATATCAAGTTTGTTGTTGAGAGTAAATTTGTTGTTGATTACAGTAAGTCAACAGAGTTAACAAATAAATAAAGTTAATGGGGTTGTTAATTTAATTGAATTTGAAACAGTTATTAAATTCAATTGGCTCAAATGTAACGTGACATCTTTTTGAATTGTAATATTCGTGGCGCGTTCGTGCCCGGCACCACGTCAAGTATTATTCAAAGTGGCCGACATTTTACCAACGATAACATGAGTGAATTACGACTGATTCTCGTCGCTTCCTTTGTGTGACGCTGCCTGTGTGTATATGTCTACGTCTGACAATAATCTGCGCCCGGAAATTTGCTGTGAATTCATGTAATACCGACAATTATATCCATAACAATGAATTTGCTTTGTCACTTCAATCGGTTTTAATAATAAAACTGACAAGATATTTTTCCATTTACTTTCTCGTTGTTTTTACACTGTTTCAAATGTTGTGTGAAAAATCATTCGTGATTTTGAAGTTTAATAAATCTCGATATTGAATGTAAAATTTCTACTGTGGGTTTCCAGTGGACTATTCCAATGACTGGAAATCTTTCACATGGTGTCCGTTGAATCCAATCAAATATACTTTTCAGTTGAATAAATATATTTTTTATTTGATAAAGGTCCAGCACAAATATTTTGAAACAAGTTGCAAGTGGACAGATGCCAAATTTTTGACCATGTGAGAATGTTTAATGATCGATACATTTTGCGGTTCGATGATTTACTTAAGATTTTTTTTCCGAGTTGTTGAGCCAGTTGAAAGTAAATGGAAGTGAGAAATCCGGTTTTTTGGTTCAATCTCGAGACTGAATTTTACATATATATATACATGCAAACTTATAGAATCATATTGTCGACATTTTGTAATAGCTCGATTTGATTCTATGAAATTTTCGCGTCATTATTTTTCACACAATTGATACAGAGTAGTTGATATATGCGTACGTCCATAATAGGAATGTACATATATTTCCTATGTATATATGTAAGGTGGAAATAGCAGTCGTGACTTAGGGTCGGCGCGGGGGAGACACGACACGTTATCTCTCGGTCGAGGGTCGTCGAGTTGGGGCGAGAAAGGTCAGTTACAAGGCCGGCTTTTATGTTTCCGCATGGTGCAATAAATTATGCTACATTTATCATTTAAATTTTATAACATTTTTCCCTCTGTCACTTGATATCGTTTTTTATTTCAATTGAGGTTAGCCATAACTGAGTGAAAGAGAGGAAATTTATTCCAATTATTAGAAATATTCATAATTTATTACCTGAATGATAATTGGGCGGAAAATGTCTGGATTAAATTGAAAAATTGCAATTTTTGTATCGTGAAATTGAGTGGATATTCTCCGCCATTTATTTTTGGTCATAAATATTTAATATTGTCCAAGAATATTGTCTACCTCAGCAAACTGGAAATTCAACTACTTGAAGCATTTCCTCCGTAATATAATTTTTTTTAATAACAATATCAGAATTGGACAATTTTTATTACAGATTTTTCTTTCAGTTTTTTTGTAGTTACGATTAAATACGATTTTTATTCTCAGCATGAACTGTAATAGTATTAGAAGTAGATGTATGCCGTTACATTTCATTCACACGATTGATAAAAGTCCCGCGCAATTGTACCATAGCGGCATCTGTATTCGAAATTTTGCTTTATGAATATTGTATGAAATTGCTGTATAAATGGTGGAGAATTCAGTCGAACATCGGAAGGTTGAGCGTTTGGAATCCCGCATGTCAACAATCCAATTTTTTATTTATCTTCCGTTCGTATTTGCATTCTCGTCGATTAACTTTCACATCACTGAATATGAATGATGGAATCAATAGAACGTAAACAGAAACACTTCTATCACAAGCTATATTTTTTTCTTGAATTGTTCATCAAATTCTAATATTCTTTTGTTAAGTGAATAAGCGATCTCTCATCAGAGAGTGATTTCATACATTATTAGTATTCAATGTAAAGAGTTCTTTTCTCGATGGCAAACAATGATGTGAGATCATTCTTTTGATTTTAGAGAAAGTTTTTGTGAGTGAATATAACCGGTCTGGTGTTCAATACACTCAATTTTGTAGAGAGGATAGTTTATCTTAATAAAATAATTACGATTTACACCAGTAGAAAAGTTGATACAGATGCAAATTTTAAACTAAAAAACACAGGGAGTTAATTCCGTTGAGTCCTTTTTTTCGGAACAATTCAAAAGATGAAAATTAAAAAATCAAAGTGTGTTTGTCAGATAAATCAAAGCTCCCACTATTATGAAAGCGACTGCAAATTAATATGTAAAATTATTCAAGTCGCCTATCTTTCATGTGTCATGAGTAATAAAGTATAATTTTTATCTAATTTAATCCACCACTTTTTTTGCATCAAAAATATACACACCTGCACAATGGAATTATTGTAGAAATATTTATTGCTGTAGACAAAATATTGGTAAAATGAAAATAAATATTGATGGACAGATAGATAAGAGTGATGCGATTACATTTGTGTTCGTTCAATGTAAAAATGTTTTTTGTTTTATTTTGTTGATTTCGCTCGCTTAATCATGGATTGATGAGTAATTTTGAAAAAAAATTGTTTTTCTCTTTAAAAAATGTCACGTTCTATTGGAACATGACGTTATTAATTCGATCGCGATATATCTTCGTCAAAGTCATGGATGAATAAAAGAGTGACGTGTATCGTGAGCTGCCGGCTCGTTTGCCTACACGCCTGTCGTACACATACACACACTCGCATCAATTTTTGTACCTTCTCTCTACACGTTCTCTCATTTTTTTATTCTCATCCCTTGCTTTGTATTTCCCTACACCATCATATCATTTCCCACTTGCTGGCAACATCCTTTGTGTTCCATTTGTGAATGTATATATGATAAAACACATCGCGTGCAAAAATGACACCATCTTTCATACTATTTTTCATAAGTTGTGCAAGAGACAGTGTTCGCAACATTCTCATGATAATCGATAAATTTTCATTTTCCAAATGGTTCTTGTGTCTCGCGAAGGTCAGTGATTCCAAGTGACTGGTGATTGGTGATTGTGGATCATCTGACAACGAAGAAAAAAACGAACGGTGACTTCATCGTAGCCTGAGAGAGTCAACATGACGGAGGGTGGAATGAACGTCAGCGTAAGTTTTTCTTGGTATTCTCATTTAACAGGAAATACTACGGTGAACACCCCAACACTTTCATCTTCTCTTCGGAAATTTTTTCCTTCATTATAGGTGGGATTAGGAAGATGAACTAAATCTCAAAAGCTTCGTTAAGTTTATTATTAAATATTTGTAGTTATGAAAGTTATGATGTTCCCAGCGTTAGTCCATGTCCGAATTAAATTAGCTTCGGTGTTAACCATCGTAATTAAATGACCAATTAATGAAAAAAAAAAAAAAAAAAAAAAAAAACCACAAAAAAGATAAAAGAAAAAGGAAAAAAAAAAAAACAAAAAAAAAAAAAAAAAAAAAAAAAAAAAAAAAAAAAAATCAATGTAAAAGTTTGATAGTTTGAAAAATATTTTTTTCTACTTTTTCATTCATCCGGGAATTCGTGGCATGAATTC
>JAPYZF010000685.1:0-21155 GCA_030523045.1 Meteorus cinctellus
CACAATTAATTTTAACAAATCCGACGAGTTACACATCGAAGTTTGTATCTTCGTCATAGTGACATTTTGAAATGTGGGGAGTCTAATAGCAACCCGATAATCCCTAAATGTCGATGTGTTGGTAATATAGTGTGGTATTTTACCGACAAAAAAGCATTTAAAAAGAAAAAAAGAATGAGGAAAAGGATATAAATGAATGATACATTAATTGAAGAGGAAAATAACATTAATTTAATTCTATTTGTGATTTAATAATATTATTATTGTAATATATTAACTTCTGCCCATCCAGTGAACTGTTGTATTGTCATAACAAAATTGATATGAGGAATTTATCATTCTCATGTACGGCAAAGAGTTGGCAAATGATTTGGAGTTCGTACATATAACTGACAGCGCTAAGCAGTCTTATTTTAACCTCCCACAAAAAGTGTATTGGGCATTGGATTAAAATTAAACGCCAAAGGCGTGTATGCATTAAATATTACATATTATTAATTGTAGCTCAACATAACCTAAAACAAAATGGTAAATTTTATATTTTACATTCAATTTACAACGATAACAATAATAATGAACAGTTTTGTGAATACTTTAGTAAAAATTTGTATTTTCTAACCTATAAATTTGATTTTTACATTTTTTTAGGATGTTTTTTTAATGATTAGACGAAAAAAAACGACAATTTTTACTGATGCTAAAGATAATACCACTGTATTGGAGCTCAAAAAAATAATCGAAGGTAAATTTTTATCGATAAATTATTATTTTTGTTGCTATTGATATCCCTGATTAGGAAGTAGGATTTGAAACGATTTAATTTGGGATCAAAGCCCAACATCACTATCATCTTGGAGTATTCAATAACTCCTTGGATTAAGAAGTAGCAGTTGAAACGAGTTATTTCATAGCCAAAGCTCAAGATCAGTAACATTTTGGAGTGTTCAATAGAACTTAATGGCAATCAAAACGGATTTATTTCAAATTGAATGCTACTTTGTAATCAAGGATGTGTCTTGTGTATTTAAATTGATTTAATGATTTATAATGAGACAAAATTAAAGAAGAGAACAATGACTAAGCAATAGTAAATTGGAGGGTTATAATCCAAAAACACTTATAAATCGACAAATGTACAAGAAATAATTTTTATGCAAATTTTTTTCATCATCTTTCATTGTACACAAAGTTTTTTTACACTTAATTTTTTGTACTGTTTTGGGGATTAGGTATACTGAAGATACTACCA
This sequence comes from Meteorus cinctellus, assembly GCA_030523045.1. Taxonomy (NCBI): domain Eukaryota; kingdom Metazoa; phylum Arthropoda; class Insecta; order Hymenoptera; family Braconidae; genus Meteorus; species Meteorus cinctellus. The sequence continues at coordinate 1,250 of JAPYZF010000685.1, forward strand.
GCTAATCAACAATTGTTTAATAAAGACCATATACCAATGTCAGATGGAAAATCGTTGTCGGATTATGGGTTAACATCAGCAACAGCTAAAGCACAATGTCCAGCATTAGTTGGATTAGCAATACGTCAAGACAATGGACAATTTGAACAGCTTGAAATAACTGCGTATTCATTACCACCTGATCTTCCTGATGTTATGAAATCACAGGAGGCGTTAAATGGTCAAGAACAATCGCCGTGAAGCTGATTGGAATAATCATCTTTGATGGTTCATCATTTAACACCAATTTGAAGATGAACTCGTGTTATTTATCGGCACACTTGATGAAAAATGGCCTGCGTGTCTAAAAAAAAATTTTTTTTTTTTTCTAACCTTTATTATCATAATTATTATTTTTTTGTTTATTAGCTCCGACTTTTGAATTAATTGATTGATATAAGGAAGATGAGAACGATAGTTGATTTGAAAATTAAATGGTGACCATGGTGAAAAAGAACATTCTAAAATCACACGTATTCGGTCAAGTTATATTAGAATATTTTTTATGGTTAAATTATGTTTTGTAATAATACTAATTGCAATAACTGAACGAAAATTGGAGTAGTCTTTTCTTTTTCACGCTTCACCAATGCATTCGCTGTTTTTGTACATGATAATTTTTCTGATTTTGAATGAAATAATTAACGATGTAGGAATTAATGGGACGGGTTACCGGAAGAAAAAAATAAAAATGGAATGTTGATCACATAATATAGAAGTTCATTGAGAGACATTATTGAATGAAAACAGAACTAACAGATGATGGAAAATCCCACGCGATATTATTGTACTATACCACAGCAATGATTAATCAAAATTGTTTTGTTATTTGAGGAATATTTCCATTCCTCAATTTTTTAGTTATGAAAATTTGAAAAAAAGACTATCTACTTTTATTTTTATTTCATTATTATTATCAACACCATAATTATTGTCATTAATTCCTTCTCTTCCCCAATCTATTATCCTCCAATCACACTGAAAAAATATACCGTTACCAAAAATCTTTCAAACGTAAATCAATCTTAAACATGTCCTTGCAGTCTACACACGCTCACACACACACACCTACTAAATAGATTTACTTACAAAATTTTGTATACAATTAAACAGATATTAATAAAACAATTATATTCCAAGATCATTTGATGTAATGTTCTTGGAAAAAATAAAGACAAAAGGAAAAATCCGCGTTGAAACGTGATAAAAAAATTTTTTTTCTCTTTCAAAATCTTCATGAGTGTGTTTATAATGTAATGTCCTAAGAGAAAAAGAACAACTTCTGTAGTATATCAGAATAATTAGGATGATCAGCATGAAAAAGAAACCGAAGCAATATGAGAATCATAGACATTTCCTTCTACTCCAATAAACAAAAATTTAACCATTATAAACTCATAAATTGATCATATATAATAATATTTTTGATTATTATTGTACATATTTATTCATGGAAAGGCCCGTCAATATTCACATCACCATAGAATATAAAAGCACTGGATCACAAACAATGAACTGTTTCAGATAAATTCAGAAAATTTGCATCATGAAAGTTGAGAATGAATACAAATTGGTACAATTATAATATATGTATTAGAATTTATACAGCGCTCAAAATATGAAACATAGAGAGAGGTGCCTCAGAAGCTGATTACATAATTCAAATGCAATTATTCATTTTTGCAAAATGCTAAATTAAATTAAGGGTTAATAATATTGATAACAATTGTACATATTCATGTATCTCATTCGAATGTACATGTTTGTTCCTCCTTGCTCCTCATTTTCGTCATAGATTTCTGTTCCTCATTGAACTTATCAGAATGAATCATCCCTGATTGCTAATTGACGCAATTTTTTCTGTGTGCATATTATTAAAAAAATCATTGTAATATAATTTTTTGCTTGGCACATAATGTCCACCCTCGTGAACAAGTGTTGTGTTGTTCAAAAACAAATCAGCCAACTCTTTACCCATATCTGCAAAAATATTTATTTATAGAATTTGTTATGTGAATAATTTATTATTGGAGTATGGACATTTATTAGCGGATGGGTATTCGTTTTCGGATCAACTTCCTACGAATTGAAGAGAATGATTTATTTATATTAAAAAATTGTGTGGGAACTTTGTAAAGTTTTGTGATAACGTTTGATGTTGAAGATGATAATACTTTGTTCATTGAAAGAAAGACTTTTTTTCTCCAGTATCTTTCCAAAATATTAACAATTCTTTCCATATTTCCAAAGGTCATAACAGGCTTCGAAATTAATACCATCAATATATCAATATGAAGCTCATATAACCAATTTCAAGTTTACCTGTAGGAATTATACGATCAGTATCACCATAAATATGCAGCGTAGGCAGATCAATTTTTTCATTATAAAATATTGCGTGTGGTTCACACAAAGATTTAAATCCTGATATCATAACAGCAAATTTGAATTCGACTGATGACAATTCTGAAATTATAAATTAGAACATGAATTAAAATATCATTTCCTCGGATGCATCGTTTGATCAAATTCATATATGAGATATATAATTGATCATATATATTACTTTTTGACTGCTGCATAGCACAGAGAATTGAGACGAATGATGCTCCTTGTGAAAATCCCAATATTCCATCGAATGGTCCTTTATCTTTGAACGTTTTTTCAATAACAGCTACACTATCCTCGAAACCCACAGATAAATTACTTGGCTCTGTTGCTTTGAATGATCGATCTTCTGTATTGAACCACCATCCACGTACTAAACAATGACAAAGTCACAATAGAAGCGAATGATTTTTTTTATCTAAAATCAATTGATTATAAGCTCTGATAGTATATAATTCAAGTCAAGTTAATATTCCAAGGAAGATGAATTGGAAATAAACGAAATAATAGACATTCATTTCGAAGTTATACTGATTAGCAATCGACGATGAGCATGAATATTCCGTCATAATTTAGTGCCTAATAACTGTTAATTAATTGCGATATGTGAATTATTCATCAATCACCTCACACATGAGATCAAGTTCAAGATAATATTCAATATTGTTATCAACAATCAGCGATTTCGAATTATAATTGCAGTCAGGACAAATCTCTTCTCCTTTAACTTCTATGAGTCTGAATATATCAGAGGAAATCTTTGCCAAAAATTTTCGCAAGACATAATGGAGAAATCTCGCCCCGCAATTTGTCTTTCCAATCCTGGTATCGTGACGTGATCCAATCATAGATATCACATACGGAGACAATACTTTTTATCCACCTAATCTCTTCCCCAAAAGGAAAACTACATTTAATGAATATGAAACAGAATGGAATTGATACCATCAACGTTTTGCGCTTCTTCATCATCATCATTCGATTCTAACGGTGGGACTGTGTGTGGCGCTTGAACAAAAACAAAATCGATTTTTTGCTTAAAACCTTTTCGAAGTGATCCCAATTTAGCACTGAATATTGCATCAGACTGCCGGTAGCCATGCAACGCTAGAATCTGCAATGATGAAGAATTAAATAGAAGTTGAAAATCAATTCATATCAATCATCAATCTAACCTTAATGGCATTTTTATATAACATTGAATGTATATGAATTGATTATAATTACACGTAATTTTTCATTAGACGTTGCCATATCAACTTGAACTATGTTCGAAATTATATATTTCTGCGAATTTCCAGCTTATTTGGTATGTTTAGGTGATGTCTAACCTATAATTGAATTGATTCGTATCACGTGATCGATGGGAAACCAATTGGAACGTCCGCAAATACTTGAGTTGAATTTGGCGCATTTTATCAAGGACTTTCATACATTCGGTTGTTTTTAATATTCCAGATTTCCACATCTCCGAACTGAAAAGAATCGCAGAAGAGATGAACTGTAATGATAATTATTTTTCTCTCAACTTGGAACTATCATCTAGAAGCCAAGAGCGATTCTGGAAAATAGGCCCAACTTCAGCTCGATATAAAAAAAAATAACCTCAAAACGACCATAACTGAATTCTCATTGGTCGCATTGATTAAAGTTGTTCAATTGCGCTATATTTCTCAAAGAATGCCAAGCTTCAGATTGGTCAATTCACTTTGTTAAGAACATAACCCCACTTTTATGAATATTGGACCAGATCAGAATTGGACCAACCGAATATTGCAAATTGGACCAATTGCGATAGAAATATTCACTCGCGCGTGCTCGTCAGTGTTCGTGCATTCTCAGGAATGTATTTTTCATTACTTGAATGGTTGAAGTTGGTTAAAATTAGTCAAAATACCGTGGCCTAATAATGTGAAACGATTCAACATCAATTCGAAAACATTCAAATGTAATAATCCCTTTTATTTACAAATTAGCGCTACATATTCACAGATTTATGCATGAAATTGGTTTGTAAACGAGGTTAATCGATTCGGGCAAAAGTTTTCCATCAAAGTGTAAGGTTATGTTCGACAATTTTTCCCAACTCGTATATAAATGTATATCTACAATATTTCCACGACAGAAACTGCGCAAATTCGTGCTGTTGCATCATTAACAAAATACGGAAAAAATAGCAAAACAGTTTCATCTTGATAAAAATATTTATTCATCTCACTGTCAATCGTGATCAATTGATTAATTAATTTTTCAATCATGATTATTTTCCATTCATAGAATGGACGTGCCATGTCTTTGGAATCATAGTGAAGCTACGCGGGATACATCATTGCTCGATAATAAGCAGGTGTCAATGTTGTTTCTTGTTTTTTTTCCTTTCCGCACATTTTCTATCATGTTCAATGAAACTTTGTTCATTTTATATTCACTCGCATCACTGTAACCATCTTATTCGTTGAACAATCATTCTACTTTCGATATTTCCTCTAATTTTCATCATCTAGTATCGTCGTCAACTCCAATCTGCCTTTTATACACTCTGATTTGAATGGTCGATAATTGCATTTTTATCAAGTGGAAACCCAATTATTATTATTTATACCGCTTGTAGAATTATTTTGGTATTTCTTTGTTTCATTGAAATAGAATTGTACACTCAGTATTGAATAATTTCCGTATATGTCTGTTGATTTCCAAACAAACCGGGTCCATAGCATTCTCGTTGTATAAAGTTCTATTTGCTTTCTGCTTTCTATCTACTCGTGTCTTAGCTACAAGCACAGTCTTATTCCTTTATTGATTATTGTAATGTTCAACATTTCTGCCATTTGATTCTCACAATTCAACTTGATTTACTGTAAGCATATAGAAAATTAGGTCCCGTTTGACAAAAGTATAAATCTCAAATGTCTTTGGAGAAGTTTTTATTTATCTGGTAGAGAATCATCAACTATAATTTTACGTAGCGCTTGAAAGATTATTCTATTCAATTTTTGTTTGATAGTCATTAGATAGCACATTATCCATATTACAAAATTGTATATGTACATTGATTTGAAAAATATGTTATTCACGGCTTCTGTTTTCCTTTTATTTGTTTCAGTTTGTTGCTGCATGCTGACTGCACGGTATCAGTAATCAAGTTGGTTTAAATCGCACTTATTACTTGCTACTATCATTTATCATCACCGTTACCATCATCACAGTATATATATAGGACTGAAAGAAAAAGAGGGATCAAACTAAACACAATTTCACAAGAAAAAACAAAAATATTCGAATATACTTTTACACGTAATCAATGGCTGCCTACATTAATCGTACTATGTCAATGATTGGCGGCGATAGCCAATTACGTTCGAATGATGCTAGAATTGAAAATTCTCCTCTACAGATATTCGTGAAAGCGAAGAAAAAAATTAATGACATATTCGGTGAGATAGAAGATTATGTGCAAGACACAGTCACGTTTATGGAATGTAAGTTGATCAATTCGACTTTGCAATCATAATTCATCCATTATGTTCACCATTTATTTCATTCGTGTATTCAAATCAATATAATTCATGTAATCTCATTATTCAGCGGCGTATCAAGATGATCAAAACATCATTAAACAGAATGAGATTGAAAACACACAGGGTTATGTCAAGAAAGTCGGTGGAATTCGTGATGTTCTCAAGCGGGATCACATGAAAGTCGCTTTTTTCGGACGGTATGTTGATAGAATTGTTTGTGTGGTCAACTGCAATACGTTTTTGTTGTGTTGAAACATCTGTAAAATATTCTCATTGATCTATTTTTTTTCAGAACGAGTAATGGCAAAAGTACAGTAATAAATGCCATGTTACGTGATAAAATATTGCCCAGTGGTATCGGGCACACGACAAATTGTTTTTTACAAGTTGAAGGATCAGAAAATGGCGAATCATATTTAATGACTGATGGTTCAATTGAGAAACAATCGGTATTATCAGTCGGTCAACTTGGCCATGCGTTGTGTAAAGAGAAACTATGCGAGAGCAATTTAGTACGGATATTTTGGCCAAAAGAAAAATGTCTATTATTACGTGATGACGTTGTATTTGTTGACAGTCCAGGTGTTGATGTTACACCAAATCTTGATGAATGGATTGATAAACATTGTTTAGACGCTGATGTATTTGTTCTTGTTGCTAATGCTGAGTCGACTCTGATGGTTACGGTACGATTATTTGCATAAAACAAATCAATTCTGTACTTTCCATTCATTTGTTCTTCTCCACGTATTCAAATGATCTAATTCTGAAATTACTTTCGTTTACAGGAGAAAAATTTCTTTCACAAAGTATCAACGAGATTGTCAAAACCGAATATTTTCATCTTGAATAATCGTTGGGATGCTTCAGCTTCTGAACCAGAATTTTTTGAAGAAGTGAGTGGAATATAAAAATATTTCCAATTGTTTTCATTTACTTCATCACTGGTCTGGCTTGTAGAGGCGAAATATTCACCCTTTCACATAAAAATTAATTCATGAATTTTTTCGTGCGGATACTCGAGGTCATCAAGTTGAATATTTCTCCTCCATATCTAACACAACATTTCATAATTGTTATTTTGAGTAATGCTAGGTATAAGTAATGATTTCGTAATTGAAATATTATGTCTTAGCTGGCCAATGAGCAAAAAGAAGTAAGTCATGATGTAAAAGCGAGATAAATTGTTCGAAGCACAGAAATATTAAATTCAAAGACGAACAAAAATAGCACAGCCATTTTCATATCAACAATCAATTGCATGAAATCTTTGGATATGACGACATAATTTTATGTATACTCTTTGATTGCTTTTATCGTTCTCGAGAAATGAACTGAAAGATAAATTATGGATAAATGTGCTTCATTGTTCTCAAAAAAATAATGCTACTTCAGCAATGACTCGTCAATATATAATTGTTGAATGAATTTTTATGTCGTAGGTGAGGGCACAGCATCAAGACCGTGCTGTGGATTTTCTTGCAAAAGAATTGAAAGTTTATACTCCAAAAGATGCAGAAGATCGAATATTTTTCATTTCAGCGAAGGAAACACTTCAAGCTCGCATGCAAGAGCAACGTGGTCAACCCGCTCACAGTAAATACATTTCCATTTTTTCATAATTATTAGTTTATCCGATGTATAATTAATTACTTATAATCCTGCGATTAATTCCCCAATTATTGATCCATTCATTCCGATTGCAGACGGCGCATTGGCAGAAGGATTCCAAAATCGTTACTTTGAATTTCAAGATTTTGAAAGAAAATTTGAGGAGTGCATATCAAAATCAGCAGTGAAAACTAAATTCGAGCAACATTCTCAACGTGGCAGACATATTGCAACGTGAGTGAATTTAATATCAATGAGTATTTTGGCGTGAGGTTAAACGTTTACAAATCAATTCATTATTTCAATAAATATCGCGTGTATGAAGAATTACCTTAATTCATAACTTCATTGGGAAAATCTTTCAAAAGAATTTTATCTTAGCGAAGCTCTAAATTAATGAATAAAAAACTTTTTTGTCTTTGATTCATTAGAGAAATCCGTCAAACATTGGATGAGATATTGAATCGTACGCAAACTATGCGTGTGGAGCAATTATCGTTAAAAAAACAAGTGCACGATAAATTGAATTTCACTGAAGAACAACTGATGTCTATAACACACGAAATGAAAGATAAAATACGTAGAATGGTCGAAGATGTTGAACAACGTGTTTCAAAAGCTTTGAATGAAGAAATTCGACGTCTTGCAGTTCTCGTTGATGAATTCAATGTTCCATTTCATCCTGAATCACTTGTTTTAAATGTTTATAAACGTGAATTACACACTCACATTGAAAATGGATTGGGTAAGACAATTTTGCTTCACACGGAATATAAAGCATTCCCTTTACCTATTTAATGAAATGATAAACATTCATCCCATAACGAAATTATTTTTCCAGGTTCCAATTTGCGAGCACGTCTCAGTACAGCCTTGGCAATGAATATGGAAGCATCACAGGGAGAAATGACGAATCGAATGGCAACGTTATTACCAGAAAATAAACGACAAATGAGTTTAAGTATTTTACCACGTCGTGAACCATTTGAAATTTTATATAGGCTCAATTGTGACAATCTGTGTGCGGATTTTCATGAAGATTTGGAATTTCGATTTTCATGGGGTATTACAGCTTTGATTAATAGATTTGCTGGCAAGCAAGGACACAAAATAGCTATTGCGAATTATCCACAAGACGTAAGTGAATGACAAAATCGGAATGGAGATGAGACAGAATTTCACCTCTATCCAAACATTCCAATTGATGCTATCGAAATTTTTGTTGTTTTAGATACCGCAGTCTATAGCATCACCAACTGATAGCATTGATTCAATAAAATATGTAACAAATCCAGTCAACTTCTCGCCACGGAATGATGATTGGTCATTAGCGACACGAATTGCAGTCGCATCCATCACTTCTCAAGGAACGATGGGTGGATTAATAGTCGCTGGATTTGTAAGCATTTAAAAATAGTTACCCGGCATGATGAACATGTAAAAATGGGATTGCAAATTTAAATATACACAAACTCATCTCAATATTTAGATGCTGAAAACAGTTGGATGGCGACTGATTGCAGTTGCCAGTGCTATCTATGGATCATTATATCTTTATGAACGATTAACATGGACGAATAAAGCACGTGAACGCGAATTTAAACGGCAATATGTCGCACATGCTACGAAAAAATTACGATTAATTGTCGATCTCACATCGGCAAATTGCAGTCATCAAGTTCAACAGTATGTTCGAGAATCGATTAGTCCTAATGTCTTCTTCATTTTTCATTTCCTATGTTATAAATACTTTATGTTAATTATTCTCATTATTTTCAGAGAACTCTCAAGTACATTTGCGCGTCTGTGTCAATTAGTTGACGAAACAACGTCAGAGATGAACACTGAATTGAAGACAATTGCAATGACATTGAGAACACTTGAAGAAGCTGGAACGAACGCAAAAGTTTTACGTAATAAGGCAAATTATCTTGCAAATGAACTTGAATTATTTGATGCAGCATATATTAGATCTTTGAATTAAAAATATTAGCGAAGTAAAAATACCAACGAAATGAATCGTAACAAACAAACAAGATATTAGTAAGGACGTATTTCAAATACGCATAATTATTTATAAAACAATTTTTGATTGAAACAGAATATTTTTCCGGGTTCAGTCAATAATTGCTGTTGCTAGTTAATGGAATCGTGATATATACAATATATAAATCTAGTCTTGAAATTTTGACAACGTATATGTATATATTTCCATTCACTAGATCATCGGGTAGATTTTTTTTTCTTTTGTTCATTATTTGTTATATATTTGAAGTGGGTACCGATACAAAATATTTTCTGCTCTGTTTTCTTTTCTTTTTTTTTTCCACTCAGATAAACTGTCACGCAATCAATTTTGATATACCAATGATCTATTTCTTTATTTTTCAACTGTTATAATATTAATTGTTCACAAATCAAATTTTTTTGTTCTTCGATTTTTTAAATTGTGAATATCTTATAAAATGGACAATTTGTCTGCGAAATTTATATCAAATTTATTGCGATCACTTTAATTCGACATCTGTTTTGTAGATCAATTACTTTTTTTTTTTCTCTTCTATCAACACGTTTTCATGTTTTTGTTTCTTTTTAGCCATACAAATACCGCTACAAATATGTCAATAATGACTCGAAATGTATATTATTGTATTATTAAATGATTGACTGTACAATTTTGTTCACGAAAAACTGTGTTTTATTCTTTTTAATTTACTCTGATAATAATTTTAGAAAATTCTATAGTTTTTTCTTGTTTATTCTTGTATTATTTGTCAGCAGCAAAATTACATAATTGCATGCGCACGCAATGAATCTGAAACGAATGATAGAATCCTATCAAGATCTGGGTAAATGAAAGAAAGAATGGCAAAACAATGTAGTTATCAACAATTCAAATATTTCAAAAGCATCAAACAATCATATTCAACAGTAAAAAATGTTAATTTGATAAATTATTATAAATCATTAAGAGTTTGTTCATATTTGAATTGTAATTTATTAATATTTATCAATTGCAGCAGACAAAATCTAACCTCAAAAATCAGTCATTGATAGAATCACCAAAAGAATCATCAAAAACTGTTGATATTATTGGCCCACCAGATGAATTATCAAATTTACGACCAATGATATTTGCAAAATCTGATAATGAAACGACTTTAGAGGAAAAATATCGTTTAGCAAGGGGAAAAACACAAAGTTGGAATCAACAATTTTGGTCAGAGCACAATGCTAGATTTATCAAGGTATATTTGCATAGCTTTCCTGATTAAAAAGTAGTAGTTAAAATGATTTTCGATTGAATTTGTTGAATGAACCTTTGTAAAATGAAAAAATTGAGATATTGTGCTACGGTGTTGAAGAATTATTTTACATGTTCTATCCATGATCATCGATCAGGATCAAATTTACTGAATCCAGTGCTGTTTTTCTTTCCTGTGATATCGAATCATTTCATAATAATCAAAGAATTGATTTTTAGATGTAGTATTTTTATTCTCAAATTTTATTTCAAATATTTAGAACTATCTTATTATATCTAAATGAATTTGTATCATCGCAGAGACGTTGAATGAATCTGATAGATAATTCCTCGATATTTATTTCATTGGAAAGAAAAAGAAATAATTGTGTTAAACATTATTATTTGTATTATAACAGGAACGCAAACAATTTCAACAAGAGTTGGCACAAGGAAATAAATCGATGACTGCAGATGAGATGTCAGTATTTTATAAAAGTTTTTTGGATAAAAATTGGAAGAATCATTTATTTTATAATATCTCATGGTATAAACAGAATATCAAAATTCTATTCCTTGAATTCCGAGTTAGATTATCAAAACTGAAATTTAAATAATACGAATTCAATATCTATTTTTTTTAATGTTCATCTTAGTTATTTTATTTGTATATTTACGACAATAAACATTGATATAATCAGTAGAAATTGTTTGTCAAGTTAGTATTGTTACAAGTTTCTTCATCCAAGAATATTTTATTTCCAGAGATTTTACGTTTCCAGTAGAAATAAACTAATAGTTATCAACATCAGCCTCACATGCAACATTTGAGATGAAAAAATTATCCTGTGTGGGAAATCATTTTCATATTTCCATTCCCATTTTATTTTCAATGGGATTTTTCTTATCTGCTCATACCAGTTACTGCACATCCCATCGAATTGTTGAATGAGATAATTACTTCTTTTGTATGAAATAATCCCATTCTTGCTCATGCAATTATCCCATCTAATTTCAATTACCCTTTTTCATCAGCTTATTTTGTTACAGAACTCAATAATTTTCTTCGTTTGATGCTTTGAAATGATTTTCATATAATTCTCAAACTTATCATATCCACTCTGTAAAAATTCTCATGATCTGCGCACAAATGTGAATTGAAAGGTAATATTTGATAGAATGAACTGAAAAAAAAGGAGGATCCAATTATATTAGTAGTTTATTCATTGTTTTGGAAGAAAAGATTCGACAAAAATAAATAATAATCACAACTTGAAGTTGATTGATATGAAGTTATCAGATGGAACGAATATCACGACACACGCGCTATAAGTTATATTTTGTTCCTCGTGTTTTCTATCTCTTTTTCTTCTTTTTCGATTCTTTTGATTGAATGAAAAAATAAATTAATACCAACACTCTGGATAATGGAGAATGAGAGTTTATCATGTGAAATATCGCAAGAAAATGTTGTTTATACGCTGATGAAAGTATCACAGTTAGATTCAACATCGTCATCTTCGTTGGAACAATCAACTTCCACCATTAATAAAACGATTGATTGTGAAGAATTATGTCCTACAATCATCAATACAAATAAACAATCTCAGTCTGATGAATGTCCAATTAATTCTACGATCAATATCGGAAGAGATTTAGGAAAGATAATCAATAAAAAATTATTACAATTATATTGGACCAATTATATTCATTGGAAAACTCTATTAACCTTCGGTTTTGCATTATGGATTGCTCTTTGTATTGCTGATAAAAGTTCCCATCATCATTTTTCCACATTAGATGTCCAAAAAGCTCCAGATACCATCGAAATTGGAATTGATGAAAATGTCGAAGATAAAATAGCCCAAGAAACCCTTGACAATTCTCATTCAAATTGGTTTTATAATTTTCCATCAAACATATCATGGACAGATCGGCTTCCAAATACAACAGAAGCTTGCATACTGTCACTATTCATGATAATGATAATTTTCATTGAATTTCGAATACGACACCGAGACACGAAGGACAAACTACGAGAATCATGCTTGTAAGTAAATTCAATTGGATCAATCAATTAGCATCTAATATAAAATCTTATCAAGTTGTTTCGTAATGGTGATGAAATTTTTTAGTGGATGTCATCATGATCTCCAAAGAGCCCAATTGAATGATGATAAATTTGTTAATAATAAATTAACAATGGAAAAGTTGGAAACTGAGAAAAAAATGGAGATTTATGATGAATTAGGTCCCGTATCACCATCAAAAAATCAATTGCATGCCGTTAAAATTAGCCCTTATGACCGGTTGAATGGTGATCCAGATTTATTTTGGGAATTGAAGATAATTGAGAGCCGTGATCATCATCATCGAATCAAACATAATACCAAGCGTAATAAAAATGAACATTTTAATAAATCGGGAATTGAAAATAATGTCGCGACAAATATTGATAGATCATCGTGGGATAATGATAAAGATGTTAACATTAATAATGTTATGAATGATAATTATTGGAAATTAAATTCACGGAATGTTCAAACACATAATTGCAATTGTTCATTGCCGTATTACAATTATGATCCAATTGAATCTATCAATGTTAATTCGACATACGACTTAGAAATATATAAATATATAATGTCTAAGTGCAATACGTCTACTACAGCATTTGAAGAGATAACTGGTGATTTGTGGAAATATAAAAATAATATTGGACGAAGAAAAAATCAAAATGACAACAATAATGGCGATGATGATGATGAACTATCATCGTTATCTACAATTAAAAATAATAAGAATAATAATAATCGTATCATTAGTTCATCACCGGCATTTAAAAAATTTTTGTCAGGATTGAAAAATAACCCAACGGCATTTAATAGACAAACGTGGATTTATAATTAATTTTATTCATGTTTTCTGATAACTGAATGTATCAAAATAATTATTTATCTGCAACAATCATAACATCTTTCATTTTTGTACTTAATTTCCATGTTTATTTGTTCATAAATGTTTGCAACGATTCATTCTTTCTCTTATAAAGAAAGATTTTCATATTTTGTTCATTATTATCAATAAGTCAAGTGAATAAGAAAAATAATACTAATAATTTTGCTTCATTTTTCTCTACTCGACAGCAAAACTATTCAGATCTATTGGTCCCATATTTTCTTTTCACACGAATCATTCGGGATATAAAATCTACAATTACCCTCACTACGATAAGGCACAGATGACTCGGACAAATTCACAAGTTTTCATTATAAAAATATTTAGTCACAAAAAAGCAGGCGAACGATGAAATTTGATATCGGCACTTGAAAAGAATTAGTTTCTTCTTTTTTTTTTCATCATTTGGTCGCCTTCGTGAATTGAAATAATGTTCTCCAATCTCTAGATTACATTTTAAACCATGTGTAATATTAAAAACCAAAAAACATTGAAAATACAGTACAATCGATACATACGGTCAAGTAAGACTGGTAATATTAAACGTATTCACTATTATTTGAATACAGATTTATATCTACTGAATAATAGTTTTACTACGCTTAATATTACCAGTCTTGCAGCTATTAACATTGCTGGCAAATCTCAATGAATTCAGTGTTTCATTATAGCAGTCATCTAATGGTGATATATTCAACAACATGAGAGTTTTTGAATTACCACCCAACGATGGCATCAATAAATGCGTTAGCTTTGAATTTCTATAGGGCACATGATCCTGCTTCTTCAACAACGCAAGGATGACATTCCCTAAATTAGCCAAAGACTTGTTGATATTCTTAGTTTCAGTTTGTCTGGCAACTTCATCGCCTTTCAAACGCTCTGAACCGGCTAAATCTACCAAATTCAAATTACCCACTGAACGTTCTTGATTTTGTTCATGAGTTCCAATCAAACGAATTCGAGTAACTGAATGGGATCTTGATGAACGTTCGTTGCATTTTGTCGCAGCAACAGCGCGATTTTGCTGTGCTATTTTCAAATATTCGTGTAATTCTTCAGGACTATGAATTTCTTCAACCAATAAATTTGTCACGTACAAATCTGTACCTTTACTATCAACCATTCTTATTTCATGTGTTTTTTGATTGAAATCCAATAAATCAACAATGTGTTCATTATATATTTCCAAAAAACTCGCTTCAATTTTGTATTCCCAACCAAGCAATTGAAATTCTTTCATTTCCTCAAAGATGTGGCGAACAGTGCGTGGTATCATCCCTTCAAATTCTGGTTGATAAGTTCCCTCCATTGTGTATGTTTTACCTGAGCCTGTTTGCCCATATGCAAACACACAAACATTGTAGCCCTCCAATGCAGATTGAACAAGCATCGATAATTCCTCGAATATATCTGATTGTGTTGCAGTCGGTGGAAATACTTTATCAAATGAAAATTCTTGGCGTGTACCGCGTGTTTTACCACTACAACTTACTGAATCAGAGCCATCGCCACGCGCGATTTCAAGCGTACATTCATCGATGTAATTAATTGTACACGTTGGTTTATCCATTTCCTTCTGAATTCTAGGCCGGACACGGCAGAAAACACGTATATTACCTTTCATTTCTTGAATAGTATTGTGTAATACACGACGATCACGATCCATTTGATGTAGCAACTGTTGCAAGTCTTGGACTTGATTGTTTAAGTCTTTTTCAATTTTTATTTTATTTTCAAGATTAGTTTTCAATTCACTGTTCTCAATTGTATTATTTTCGATTGTTTTTTCTTGTGATTTGCACAATTCTTCGTAATGTTTTAATGATCCTGATGTTTTTTCTAACTTCAATTTAGCGTGGTCCAAATCAATTTGTAATTTTTCATTCTTGATTGTCAATTCATGCACTTCATCGTTGACTCCCTTCAATTGAGATGATAATTGATCATTTTGTGTTTCAAGTGTTTCGAGTTTTTTAACTGTTGAACTTTCACGTTGACTCAAATCATCGACAAGTGATTGCAATTCATCCATTCTCTCTGTTGTTTCTTTATCCTTGTCCTTCAGTAATGAATAGTCTTTATGAAGGATTTCGTATTTAGTTTTCCAGTCCCATTTACTAACTTTACTTGGTAACGCTTTTGTGACTGTTGGTTTCAGTGATTTCCCTGATACACCATTATTATTTGATGCCCCTGCACGTGTTACTGGTCGAATGTTTGGGCGTTTTGATTCAATTGGATTCGATGGTGGTACTCCAGGTCGTTTTATTGCAGCTTTTGATGTAATACCAACGCCAATGTTAGGCCTTGATATCGTTGCCATCGTTTTTGAACGCTCCAACATTGTTGATTTTATTGGTACTTTATTTTCTTTTGTAACTGCAGTTGATTTTATATTGATTCCGCTTTTTGATTTTCCATAATCTTTCAATGTTGCTGTAGTATTTTGTGATTTCGGTATTTTCATTGACATCTCTGATGAGGACGACGTTGATGATGATGATGTTGGAACTGTATGATTCACTACAGAATTCATCTCTTTCTTCACTCCAATTTTTGGTTTTGGTAATCGGGACTCCATCTAAGACAAAACAGATAAACGAATGGGATATTAATTATACGAATTTTATTCAATAGGAATACAGAATTTTTCATTCGGGTGGAATATATGTTTCATTAATTGTTGCCGGTTGACAACAGAAATCGCGCAAAAGTTTCATTGATTAGTTCATAGAAGATTTAAAAATCTTCACGAACTTTCTGTTTGAATTCCATTATCTGAATTATTAAATTCTCCATTCATGAACAAAAATGGTCTCCTGTCTGCGAAATTTACGTCCATGTTCCATCACCAACTACTCTCATTCCTCCTTAGAAATAATTTCCTCAGACATTCGTCTTTCATGAAAATTCGAGAATTCAATTGAACATCTTATCTGATAATTCTAAAACCACAAAAATCCTCAACATTGAACAGCTCCCGAATGGAAGAGATGATCTTCATCTCATTCGCAACGGATAAATGTTATCACGATGAATCGATCTGTAATTCCATAGCGAAAATTATGAAATATTCACCCTCGTCCTATTCACCGACTTTTCCATCCTATTATCATTATCATTTTATATTTTTTTCTCATAAATCTCTTTCTCTCTCGACATCCATAAGAGATCCGTGAACACAAACAACTTCCCAGCCTGCCTGATCATCTTACCCAGGAGAAAAAAAAAACCAAAAACCTAAAGATGGAAATGTTATAGGTTATGTCACATTGTTTGTTTATAACGAGATATAAAAAATGTAAATTAGTGCGGGCGAAATTGTAAACAAACAAATGAACAATAATAAATTGAATTTATGTTTAACTGACCTTGAATTCGCCACGAAAATATACACAAACATGTACAGCGCTCTACTCTTTGTGATTATCACAAACGCACACACACACACACATGTATATAGACACAAAATTTGTATGAAACAAATATATCCTTGGCGTTAAAAATTACATTGACAAACTTTTTCAATTGTGTAGTGAAATAATTAACATGAACGTTGTCGCATTATAAAAATATTAAAAAATCATTCAAACATTAAGATAAATAATTTTGTAAGATAAATATTTGGAAGACGCTGCACTACCCGGCACGTTTTTGTAAAAGCGTGTGTGTGTGCGCTTGGGTATCAGCCGGCCGGCAGTTGATTTCGGTTGGCAAACCGTAATTTTTTCCCATTCAAATGTTGTGGAGGAAACATGGCGGATTGAATGACCAATGAAGAGTCGGGGAAGCAAAAGCAAAATGCTGGACGATTGACAAACCGGGAGAAATTGGTGGAATGCGGAATGAGGAACGAATTTTGCAATGGACCAATCATCAGGGAGATTGATAATTTTTATGGTAGCTTGTTGAAATATGTAAAGTTATGGAGATGTAACTGGTCGTCGGTACGTTTCCATCCTATTTTGGTGTGAAACTGCATAACCAATCTCGCATGGTAAATGAGAGATCACGTTGTGACATGCCGGCCTCTTATGGTGAAGTGTGAAGGGGATCAACTATGAAAAAATGGTCAAACGATAGAAATTGGTTGAGAAATTTATATTACATAATGCAATTTCTGTAATTTCAAAGTTAGTTGTGGCATTGGTAATGTATAATAAGAAATGAATTAGAAAAGAAATGTGTTTATGTATAATTTGAGAATGATAATCATGTGCAATTATATATGCTCAATTTTATCAGTAAAAAACACGAGGCAAATGTGAGGATATAAATTTTGTGTGATATTCCTGTAACTAACGTTGGGATCGGATTTCTCCCAGGGTTTTATATAAAAGTACTGAGGGACTAGTTTGTTATCTAAATTAATTGTCAAAAAGTTGCATGTTAGTTAAATGTAGTAATTTTTATGTTGTGATATGAATTTTTCTTATTTATAGTTTTTTGTTATTCATCAAAACTTGTACAAATGAACATTATCTTTATTCACCAGTAATTTTATATATCATTATGACACTCGATATTTGATAACAATGATTGAACAACAAAATCATTATTTCAATTGATCAATTATATAATCGCATTTCTTTCATCACAAATGCTATGTCGCTCAATTTTTTTGGAGGTTTGTGATTGAGATAATGATGCTGGAATTACATGAAATTCTAGAACGTGTCCACATCATTAGACTGATTGAATGTGGACACAGTTTATTGCTTATTTTTTTCGTAAATTTTCTTAACAATTATTAAAGATTGCAATTGTGATTTTCATCTTGTATTTTGTTATTCAGAATTATAAATTGTCATCACGAATTATATTATTCTTAAAGTGCATAAATAGAGAGTAATCCCTGGTTAGAAAAAAACATTTAAAGTAATTAAAATAATTTGAAGATATTTAAAAAGATTTGATTTTTACTACTTTATAGATATACACTTTGCATTGAGGTAATCTTTATAAATGTTTTTTTCTAACCAGGGATTATTTAATTGGAGAAAATTAAACAAAAGAGTTTTCATTATTAAGATTAATGTTGAGATGGCAAAGCCAAAATATCAAATCGCGAATGAGTCAGAAAATAATAATCTGAGTATGCGGGTAAAAGTAAATAGTATGAACAATGAAAAATCAGAGTCCCTGAACGATAGAAATGTCTTCCAATAATGAAATTTCTTCACGTACCTGGGACGTATTTATATGGAAAGTTCTCACCATTTTCCACAATTATTTAGTCATCATTTTGAGAATGATATTACATTTATGATTGTATAAAGATCACTACGTCATTGACCCTATGGAATTTAGAAATCGAGAATGATAACAAGAGGAACTGACCCCCGAACGCCGCCATCTGTCTTCCGCTGCGCCAGTTATGGAATGGGCCTTGTCCCATACAACAGGTTAATAAGAAGAAAGCAATTATCGACACGACATCTTTTAGTGCATTGGAACTTCCGATATTCCAACAGCACTTCAATATATTTGGTAAATCATCACTTCAACAATGTATTACCTAATGAATTTGGTGATAGATCGACTTGATAAAAAGGGAAGACCAGAGATATATGACTCTTAAACGAAAGAATAATTTTATTGTATGAATAGCAAAAAATCATTCTCATATAATTCTTATTCTATTTTAGTCTAATCTATATGTATATAAATAAAAACCGTGAATATAAAACTAGTTTGGATCTTCACACATTATTTGAGCATTAAGAATTAAAATTTGGATGTCACTATTGAGAAAACATGATTGATGGATTACAAGTCAATAAAAATGTTTTATTCAAATGTTATGTTGAACACAAGATGTAATGCTGACTTAAAAGTCAAATAACAAATGAGAAATATAAGTAGGATTAATTTTGTTCCGTAGTATCAATATCATTGTATATATAATTAAATGAGAAAAATTTCAAAAAGTATCTATTCTATTCCTTATTAATATTTCAGTTGCTACAATCCAGATTATTCTGAATTGTCGGTAAGTAGTGGCCATTATATATAGTGAAATCATCAACAATATTAAAAATATTGAAATAATTTTTCGTTGGGATCGTGTTTAATATTAATTATGCCCATTCCGCGTCCATCATTCGCATTCAGGATTTCACCATACTTGTCTATCACCACACAT
>JAPYZF010000686.1:0-21024 GCA_030523045.1 Meteorus cinctellus
ACGATCCATTACCAAGTGAGGTTTCATCAGCTATCAAGCCTATTTATGAAGAACTCAGCAAAGAAGAGCTCTTGGAGAGGTGTGTTGGTGGCTTCACGCAAAACAATAACGAAAGTTTGAACCAGTTAATTTGGAAAATTACTCCAAAAATACTTCCTGCTGGTTCAAAAATAGTAGAGATTGCTGCATTTGTCGCTACTGGCACTTTCAACGGAGGAGTCTAAGCTTTGTTGTTTTTTTATGCATGGCATGGGCCTGAAACTTGGCCGAAACAGCCACGAGTATGCCCGAAAAGAAGATGAGAACCGCATACTTATTGCCGAAAAGAAAGCTGACGTTGCGACTCGTGAAGCAAGAATTCGTCACAGGCAAGAGCAAAAGGATGCCCTGGATATTGCCGCAGCAGCAGGTACTTTGCTTTATGGTGCCGAAATCGATGATTCTATGTAAGTTAAAAAAAAAATTTTTTTTTGCATGTTATTTCAATTTAAAACTTTAAACGCGTTTATCTCAAAACTCAATTTTTTAAGTCGCTGAACACGATTTCTCGAAAGGTTATAGAGCGATTTCGTTCAAATTTTGCACACATCTTTGAAATAACATTATCTAGTCATTGAACGAAGGATTTTTTTCTTTTTTTATTACAACTAATTTTTTCGAGCCAATACATGGCGAAAATTTGACCAAAAAATGTTATTCTGTTCAAAGTCTGTCAAAAATTCAAATTTCATTTTTTTTTTTCTTCCCCTCCGTTCAATAACGAGATTTATCCATGTACTAACGAAATATTTTTGGTTTTTTGATTTTAGATGAACCAATAATGAGTTATGCTGTCCACGGCAAGAGCATTTGTTTTTAAGACGTCAAGAGAGATGAGGTACCAACGGCTGAGTTTTCGGAATGTTTAAATAAAAATTTCGCAAAATACTGTTTGAATATGTATCTTTGATATGCTGAATTGTTTAAATAAAATATATGATCGTATATATTAAAAAAAAAATAGTAAAAATACCCTTTTTTTGAACCTCTGAAACCCACCTAACCCCATAAGCAATTTATTCGTCCTGCTCTTACCACATCCACTCCAATACTGCTATATATAATCAGAAGGTAAAGATCTCTGTTGCGTAAACACAAGCGAATCTCGATGATCAACAACTTGAAGTTAGCCGCATGCGCTGAAACAAAACAGAAATATGCAATTGACGTCATAACAAAACACATGAAAGTCGATACTTCCGCCAATCGATTATCACCTCACTTCATTGTTGTTAAAATAAAATATCAATAACACTCGATAATTATGATAATTATGATAATAAAACTTACTAGTCAAGTAATAAATGGAGGCGTACACAATATCAGGACGAATTGGTGAAGGAGCACACGGAGTAGTATTGCGAGCAATACACAATGAAACAAATCGAGATGTTGCGCTAAAAAAAGTGTTGCTGAAAAAAATTGACGATGGAATTCCAACCTCAATTATACGAGAAATCAAAACTTTGCAAGAATTGGACCATCCCTATGTGAGTATGAGCGTGAGAAAAATTCCTGTGAATAACATTAATCAATTGATTAAGTTATTTATACTTCTAAAGATATTTATTGAGAAATTTGTTTTATAGGTTATACAGTTGTTGGATGCATTTCCATCTGGTTTTGATTTTGTTATGGTATTCGACTTTATGCCATCAGGATTATGGGAATTATTGAAAGATGCTGATAAGCCACTAAATTGTAGTGTTATTAAATGTTACTTTAAAATGTTATTGGAAGGGGTAGCGTATATGCATGGAAAAAATATAATTCATCGGGTAAATATTTATCTATGTAGATAACCTGATTAGACTGTAACATTTTAAATGATTTATTTCGTTCCATGTAAGCTCATCATAACGAGAGAATAACCGAAAAAAATGATAATTAACGACAAAACAATGGATGTTACATCATAAAATATCAACACCTTCATTTTCAGTGCTTTTGTTATTAACCATCAATTTTTCCGTTAACATGATAATATTACGTGCTGCATTCTTTTCATGATCAAAGTTCAATATCAGTAGCAATTTGATTATTTGATAGAATTCAATAATATTTCAATAGGATTCATTTTAAATAGTTTTAAATACTACTTCGCAATCAAAATAACGATGAATTTTATATCTGTTTGTTTGTAGTGAATCAAAGTTGACTTTAGTTTACACTTTCAGGATCTCAAACCTGCAAATTTGTTGATAAATCACGATGGGATATTGAAAATAGCTGATTTTGGATTGGCCAGATTGATTTATGAAGATGCAACGCGACCATATTCACATCAAGTTGCAACTCGTTGGTATCGTGCACCTGAATTATTGTATGGCGCTAAATTTTACAATACATCAATTGATATGTGGTCGGTGGGATGTATTTTTGCTGAGATGATCAATAATTCACCTTTATTTCCTGTATGTTGGATATAATTTGTCATTATAATTCAAGATGCTTTAAATTTGTGAATTTCAATAATCAATTGTTTGTTGTTCAGGGTGAAACTGATATTGAACAGTTGGCAATTGTGTTGAAGCAGTTGGGAACACCGACTCCAGAAACATGGCCAGAGCTCAGTACTTTGCCTGATTACAATAAAATATCATTTCCATATCATAAAGGAGTATCATGGGAAGAAATTATTTCTGATGCGACTCCAGAGGCTTTAGATATTATCAGACAATTGTTGTTGTATGATTCTTCGAAACGTTTGGGTGCGAATGAGGTTAACAAAAATTTATATCTTTTCGCATAATTTTATATTTATCTAGGGACATTTTTTTATTTTTCTTCATATTTTTCAATAATGTTTCAGACACTGAAACAAAACTATTTCTACACGCCGCCATATCCAATATCGATGAAACAATTACCGAGACCAGTGCGAGAGCATCGTGAAAAATTGCGAAGAAAATCCATTGAAACTGATATAAAATTCACTGAATTATTTCGTGATTTAATTATTGTTACGGATTGATTTTTCCTTCCATTTTTATAATTATCAAAGCTTAATTTTAAAAATGGAGTACAAAGTTGCAGAGTTAAATCTTGATTTTTTCCATCGTTCTCTTATCAATTTGGTTTGTATTTATCCTTTTTTTATTTCAAGTTTTTCCGCTGCATTTTCTTTTTTTTTTGTTTATGCATTCATTTCATGAATTTTTTAGGTTAAAAATGCGATTGAAGGCGAAGCAACTGCAATTGCTGTAAGAATAAATGTTGAATTTCGTCGTATTCAAATTGTTGACAATGGAATTGGATTTCCATTCAATATTTTACAAAGTATCGGAGAATACAAAGCAAATAAATTCTTTAATCCAAATGAAAGTAACAACAGTGATTATTATCATTCTTGTCATCAAAATTACCGTAATATTATCAAAACATTCGCAGAATTGTTAAAGATATCAACAACTTATGAAACCTCAACCGAATGTTACGAAAAATTATTGAAAAATGAATTTTTGTCACAAATTCAAAAGATTTCAAACCGTCCTACACATGGAACAACATTAACGGTCTGTTTTGCAGAAAATATATTAGAAAATAACTTTGATATATCGATTTTTATCATTTCACTTACCCATTTGGCAAAAAATTATCCTCAGGTACATTAAAAAACAAAAAACCTAATAAATTATCCACATTTCAACATGATAAATCATTGCATCTCATCAATTATAATTTTTACAGATAAGTTTTTCAATTCGTAACGACGATAAACAAAAAATAGTTCTGCAAATAAAAAAGAAATTCAAGCAGAAACCAGAAAAAAAAAAATATTCGTTGCTACCTACAAATATTTCAATTCTCCCATTGATATTAGAATCAGAAAAAAAACCATCTCGAGCGTCAGTAAACGCTAATAAAATATCATTTTTCAAATACAAATTAAATCCAATGACAAAATCAATTGAATTACCAATTGCAATAAACAATACCAAACTCCAATCACCAAAAAGTACTGAAAAAATAAATTTCAATGATGAAATTGTGCCCAGTCAATGGTCAGATTGGAATTTAGAATCATTGAACAACAAATCATGTAAAAATTGTCAACAATCTACAATTAATATCACCAATATCAATGAAAAGCGTCGGTACAGGTTTTTGCCTGCAAAATTAACAACACTTTTACCATTAAATACAAATGAAAAATTAGTTGATCGTAGACTGACTCAAGAATTTAATACTTGCGATGTATTAAACAATTCCAATTGTTTACAACGACGGCAAGATTTCGATGTACGTCTTTGCAACACAATAAATAAAATGCAACATTTAAAAATAACATTGGAGCGTGACTCATTAAAGCACATGGAGGTATTTAACATTGACTTTGTAAATATTTATTTATCATGTTATTATATATAATGTAAATATTAATTCAATTTATTACAAAGTATAACAGAGCTTTATAAACAATTTATATACTTTCATTTTGGGAATCACACATTAAATTTTGTATTTTTTAAGGTTATGAATCAAATTAATTCCGAATTCATCGCTGCTACTGTATCGCAAAATGGTAGAAAATTATTAATATTGATTGATCAACATGCAATGCATGAGAGAATTCGTTATGAAAATCTTTTAAAAGGTCAAAATAAAAAAACATTACATTATAATTATTAATTAATAACTGTATTAATATTAAAATATATTAATAATTCCGTTGCTTTTCACTGTGTATTTAGATTACAAAAATAATAAAAATCAATTGACATCAGTGAAATTGGAGCGTTTTATCAAAATTCACGATCTACCACGCAATATTTGTGAATTGATATTGAAAAATGACAAATTGTTCATCAATTTTGGAGTTGAATTACAATCTGATCCAACAGCCAATACAACAATAATAATAAAAACTATACCAACGTGTTTTTCACGAAGAAAAATGTACAATTTGATGACATTAATTGCTACAATTCGTGAATTATTACTCGAAATTATTGATAAATTTATTAATGGCATTGGATTTAATAATTTACCATTAACAATTCACAACGCGATCGCATCAGAAGCCTGTCACGGTAAAGAAAAATAAATTCGAATGTACACTGAATTGAATTAATCTAAACTAAAAAAAAAAAAATATATTTTTATATTTTCCTTAATTACAGGTGCGATTAAATTTGGAGATCCATTAAATTTCGATCAATGCAATGTCATGGTTGATTATTGGAAACAAACTGATTTACCAAATCGTTGTGCACATGGTCGACCAGTTATCATTCCATTATTATCAATAGATAAAATATAATGAAGATAATCTTTGGACAATTTCGATTACGTTTTGCATCACATTGAAGAAAGAAACAGGAAAATAAATCTCAACATATCAACAAAATGTGACAGAAAAACAATTGGAAAATAAATAAATAAGAATTCATGTGGAATATTGTAAGACTAAACTCTAATTTGATATTAATTTCAACAATTAAACGTGAATACAAAATATAAACATTAGCACAATGACTTTTTAATTGTATATAAATTAGATTCAGATCCATTGAAGACATTCAATTGAAAAGTTATCACACCAAATAATATATAAATATTTGTTATAAATTTTGTTCGATTGGAAAATGAGTATTTTCATAGTTGATGAATTAATTAATTGATTAATTAATTAATTATTTGATAATTATAATAATTAGAAGAATTTGATTAATACTAAGAGCGACAGCCAATAAATTTGCGTCTTGAATAATGCTGAGTATAATAATGATTCACTACCGGATGATAAACTTCCACCAGTGGTCAAACGACGGTTAGACATATCCGAATTTGTAGGTTGATTATTCGTATTTTCAGTGTTTAGATTAGCGCTAATGGCACTTTGCGCTGGTGGCGGTGGTGGTGGTATCCATAATTCTGGAAACGCTGATACCAATATATCTTTGTCGTAATAGATAACGCGCGATGTTGAAATGATAAAATCATTTCCGGCTAATTTGATTGGGCATGGATAGTTAGGACTTATATAAAAACACATTGTGTAAAGGGACATTTCCAATTCTGGTGATGTACCGACAAATAATGTCGTCACGTCCTGTGGAGTGTCATTCAATCGTGATCTGACCTTGACAACAGCCCCCTTCTGTAATAATAATCAGAGATAAACAGGATTATTTAATTGTTAAAAAGATTATTTGCGATACTACTGCTGCACACTTTATCACATTTCTGTGCTACAGAAATTAACCAACGAAATGTTTTTAGAATCAGGACAAGTGTGAATACTGTTGGAACTAGAATTGTTCATGTATGTAAAATACTTTCGATGTTTTGATGAATGATATGAATTGTATACTAAAAATTGTCAAACTAATTTTTCGTAAAATCATTCAGTGCATTTTTTTTTTACACAATTTTTTTTCGTTCTAATCGATTGAGCATAGTCATGTACATAATAGAAAATATTAAACAACCGACATCCAGTAAACAAAAAGGTCACAAGATGTGACGCAACCTGACACGAAACATTTTCAACAACTAATCAATACATTCTTATGAATCATTCACTCATCACTAATAATCAAATAACGAAATAAATTACTTACGTTATTAAGTGGAGTGTTTTTAATATATCCAAGGTAATTTAATGATTTATCAGCTTCTTTCTTTGCATAGTAAATCCAATTATGTAATCCAATAATTTCTGAATCAATTTTTTCTGCAAGAAATACCGTTTCAAAACCAGAACTTCCAGCGTCATTTTCACTCCTTTTGAATTGTGTAAACCAAATGCGTTTCAACGCATTTTTAAATTCATAAACTTCATCTGAAATATATCCTTTGGCAATCAAAAAGTTCATTGTCCTTTTCATCACATCTGTATCGACAATAGCATTGATCAGAGTATTCTCTTCATCTCTTTCTTGTTCTGAAACAACTTCTTTCACCTTTGCATCTAATTCGTAATTATCATGCAAAGCCAATACAGCTCTAATCGTTGGAATTTCCCAAGCAGCATCAGTGACAGTCAATAAATTATCAGGCGCATCGTCAGTGACACTTCCATCAGTTTTTTGTCCCTGCAGTTTCATTGTTATATATTGAAACGCATTGTTAACATCTTTGGTCAATAATTCTTCGCTCAACTGTTCGATTTCATGTTTGAACGTTTCACGACCCATTGGGCTTGTGAATTTTAATTCCTCTTCAACGGGTTTAGCAGCTGCACCACCAACATTTCCAACTGCAGCGGGTGCTGCACCAGATGCTGCTGCTGGTGGATTTGCATTGGAATTCGGTGCACTTTGTTCAGGTACAATTGGATTTGCTTGTGCTGGCGCGGCTTGGCTAACACCTGGAACTGGTGCTGCTACACCAGGAGCTGGTGCTGCTACAGGTTGTGTACCATTATTATAATAGTTATTGTAAGTTATTTCTGTATGAGTGGCACCTGGTACAACACCATTAGCGACTGGTGCGCTTCCGTAACTGTGACTTGGAATATTGTGAATGCCACCGGGCAATACGCGATTAACGACTGCATTAACGCCAGCGCTAACACCAGCGAAAACGAAAGCTTCTTTAGCTAATTGTCCAATTCCAGGACGCGATGATTGTCCAGACTGTACGAAAATTGTTTGCGGTTGAGAATAACCACCGACTGGTGGATTATAACCTGCGCCAGGGGTGTAAGAGTGCCCATAGGATGGATTGTAAGAGTTGGCTTGATACGGCGGGGGGTTGTGACTTCCATATTGTGGTGGATGACCACCAGGCGCTCCATAGTTTGGCTGATGACCCATTGCAGTAGCATAATTTGGTGGATGACCCATTGCAGTTCCATAACTTGGCGGTTGACCACCAGGAGTTCCATAACTTGGTGGATGACCACCAGGAGTTCCATAACTTGGTGGGTGACCACCCGGAGTTCCATAATTTGGTTGATGACCACCGGGAGTTCCGTAACTTGGTGGGTGACCACCAGGAGTTCCATATCCTCCGGGGTTTGGCGCTGATGGATTATTGTGCGCTCCGCTTTGTGGATATGGTGCCGATGGATTACGGCCTTGTTGGCCAAATGCACCGCCAGTATTTTGGCCATATCCACCTGATGGCTGCCAATTTCCCGACGATTGGACATTGGTTGCGCTGGTCTTTGATATATGTTCAGAATTCGGAGCTGATGGTTTGTTCACTGAACTCGATTGTTTTGGATTATTCCAGCCAATATTCCCCGGATTGGAGCCGCCTAAATACATGAAAATTGTGATTTGAATCTCAAGATTGAATTAAGTGGATTATTAACAGAATTTATTCATATGTGCTTGGATTTCTTCCACAGAATTGCCGTTTAAGGATAATTCTGAGAATTCTTGTCGATTGAAAATATCACCCACGTCGCTCGTATGCTAAATTCAGAGCAACAATCGCGCAAAACATTGTCATGCTCCTAATTGAGGAAAACGAATGGAGCTAAATTATCAGTCGTCACAGTGGAAAGTCACAATTTGCGCTATTACTAACATAATTTTCTGATCCAAGCAACAAATTGATGCATCCACAGCAATGAGACTCTTTTAGTACCAAAGAATGATACATTGATAGAGTGATAACATCGGTCGGTCATGAGAAAGTGTGACGCGATTTGCGATAAATTTTCATGGCACTTTTATCACCAACAAGAATCATTAGAATTTACTCTTTTCACCTCTCCTGTATCGCTAATTATACATAAATTCATAAACTCGAGCGTTCACAATGTGCGCATTATCAATTTATCGACAAAAACATCAAGAAATATACTCGTTTTATACCATAATTTCATTTCATAGATTAAATACCTGAAGATTGTGTATGACTTGGTCGTGAAGTTGGATTTCTCGACCATGTTCCACGGCTACTTCCTGAGTTTGAACTTCCAGTCTTTCTCGAGCCACCACTTTTTCGTGCGTCAATTTCACCTATAAATCAACCGGATAAATTATCATATTACAACAAATGGAAAAAATGAATATTTTACTCTTGAAAATTGAAGAATTGATAAGATACATTGCAGTGAATTGAATAATAACATTGAATTGAAATAGACCAATTGAATCCTTCTGACAATTTGTCAATGAGTCCTACAATCATATTTAACAATATGAATTCACGTGATGGATCACAAGGAAAAACAAAACGTCGGAAAAAAATAGAGAAAAAAAAAACAAACGAGTGAAGGCAACAATTTACATGAAAGCTAACACCACCTGACTGAACACAATTAAAATGTATGACGTAGTCCGACAATTAAATGTACCGAGGGAAACATCTAGAAAACGGAGCACACTAATTCATCGATTGCATCCTTGGATGCAATACGCGAAAAATAATCAAACTGAACAAAAATTATACACAAATGTGAAACTTACATGACGATAATAATAGAATTGCGATGAAAATCAATACAAAATGTAAATTCATTTTGTCGCTGTATTTATTAATATTTTCCACTCCTTCCGCGTCGTGTCCTTGTCAGCTGTTCGAACTCTACTGAGAAAACTGATGGTTGTGAACTGAAGCGCAGTTTCTACTTTGATTGCGTCAATAAAACTGAACAGGTCTGAACGCTTCGTGAATCGTGACTGTGGCTGTTAGCGCCAAAGTAGAAGCAAGTTGAGTCACGCATCGGTGACCTTTCTCTCTTTTTAGATGAATTTCAAGGGAATTATTAGATCGATGTATATTTATGCACATATATATAAATGGTGGTATGGAGTCGTTATATTAAAGCTATTCATCGGCGATTGGCGGAGAAATTCATTGGAATCACGCAATGACGTCATTTTCCTGTTGAGACTCATTTCGATGTAAACAATTATGTATTTTCATAATATAATTATGCAACTTCATTGATTTATATGTAGATATGTATGAATTTGTGTGTGATCATTTGATACTTCGCGATTTGTCTGTCGTTCGCAATAATTGCAATTGCAAATTAGGTTATGTTCACAATCAGAATTCAATTAAATATTTTCTTGTTGTTCATGCCAGAATTATTTATTCACACATCAAATTTTAGTGTATATATAGCGAAAAGAAAAAGATTGGCGTCCTCTTACTGCTCGAAATAACAGAGGAGAAAAAAATCGAAATGAAATAATCGCATTACGCGATGTTGGACAATAATTGGACTCGTAATATCGAATCCGTAAAATTAAGTAACAATTTTAGAACCTAAGTATATTGGCAAGGTATATATTTATATAAATGTATGCGATAAAAAAACAATATTTATCAAAAAATCTATAAAACATATCAATATTTTTCATCCAACTCGAAATATGATTCGAGATAAAAAACTACTTTCATAAAATATTTCAGAACATTTTCGATAAAATATCGTCCAAAAACAATCGAAATCCATTTTATAAAAACCTATAAGTAAATCTTGCTGGGATTCCGCAATTCGTCATTATAAGTTGAATAAAGCTGATGCTCTAAGAAAAAATGATTTTCATTACGATAAATATCATTAGATCTAATTCATTGATTTTCGGAGTGTATACGGAGAAAATTGCATCAATTTGGAACTTCGTGAATGAACGTAGATCTGCTGGAATTCCGAAAATTTATCAGTTCGATGTTGATCCGTGCAAATCTATTCAGATCTCGATAGAATTTTTCTTTGGAATGGACCTGTGGAGATCTGATTATCAAGATCGAACTGAGAGTTTTCTTAAATTTTCGTAAATCTACATTCCTCTATGAAGATGAACAAAGAGTCAATTTGATCCGCATAGATTTCCAAAATATACAAATTAGATTTAATGGGATGTATGAAGATCCAAACCGTTTTTTTTTTTTGAGTGAGAGCATTCTTGTGAAATTATGTAAAATGTACACAATGTCTGTGTAGGCAATGGCAACTGTAAGTTATTTTGAGGTACATGAATAATTTCGCTTTGATCCTTCGATACATCAATTAGAACACGTTGAATATAATTAATAACAACAGGAAATGAATTTTCGTTTGGAATATTGTCAAATGGAATTGCGACGCGCTGGAACTAGGTAAGTTACGGCTGCTATAATAATGTCGTGGTACAAATGTTTCAAGTAGTGAAGTTGAAGTTGATGTTGATGTCGTTGATGTCGTTGATGTCGTTGATGTCGTTGGTGGTGGTGGAGGTGGCGGCGGTGGTATGTATAAATCTGTATCAGCTGATACTAAAATATCTTTATCAAAATAACGATGTCTTGTTATGAAAATGGTAAACTGATGATCACCCAATTTTATCGGACATGGATACCACGGACTGATGTAAAAGCACAAAGTGTAAAGAGACATCTCCAATTCTGGTGATAAACCAACAAAAAATGTTGTTACATTGCTGGCCGTATCATTCAATCGTGATCTGACTTTAACGAATGCTCCTTTCTGCAATGAAATAAGGATGAACAATTATAATCTAATTATCAGAATTGATTACCCATCCACAAAAAACAAAATGATTTGGATTTCTACAGATTCCCAAAATGGACAAATCAAATCTAATGTGATAAATGTAAATCCAAACCATTTTTTCTCACGTACACTAATTAAAAATTATCAAAATATACAGAACATTTTGAAATGAATTCATTCTGAATATTATTAAATGATATTAAATACTCAAAATGAATCGTTGCAAATTCTACTTTTTTATCAGGAATTTTCCAATATTATTATGAAGAGTAAGAGAAAATTAGTAAACTCACATTATCAAGTGAAATATGTCCGATGTATCCAAGATAGTTAAGTTTTTTATTCTCTTCTCTTTTGGCATAATATATCCAATTGTGCAATCCAATAATTTCATTATGAATTTTCTCAGCAAGAAAAGTATATTCAAAACCAGAACTTCCTGACGCATTTTGTACTCTTTGGAATCGTGTAAACCAAATTTCCTTCAGTCGATTCTTAAATGCATACCTATCATCATCTATGTATCCTTTTAAAGCTAAAAATTCCATTGTCATGTTCATAACTGTTGTATTTGTAATAACATCAACAAAATGACTCTCTTCATTTCTCTGCTGATCGGTAACAGTTTCATTTTTTGTTGCATCCAGTTCGTAATTGTCATGCAATGGCAATAAAGCTTTAATTGTTGGCATTTTATAAGCTAGACTAGTATTGAACGAGGGATCATTCTTATCAAGTCTAACTCGAGCCATAATATTGTCAGTCATTTCTTCGATGAAAGAGAAATCCATTAACAATGTATGCGCATTTAAAATTGAGTCCAAACTCGGATCCTCAACTTTCAACAAATTTTCAGGCGCATCGTCTGTTATACTGTCATCAGTTTTCAATCCTTGCAACTTCAGGGTAACATATTTCTTTTGAAATGCATTTTTACCCTCCTTTCCCAATAATACCTCAGTGAAGCTTTCAATCTCGTGTTTATATGTTTCACGACCTGATGGACTTGTGAATTTTAACTCTTCTTCAATGGGTTTCAATGTTGTAATATCTCCAGCAATGACAGTTGGTGTCGACACCGTGTCAGTTGATGACGATGATGATTGAGAATTGGAAGTACTTTGGCTTGTTTGATCAGCATTCGCAGGTGATGCAGCAACTGGCAAATTGTTGTTATGATGACTATTGCCGTAATAATTATTGTGAGTGATGTGTGTATAACTGGAACCTGATTCACCGTTTGATGCGACCGGAGCACTTCCATAACTGTGATGATGGAAATTGTGTCCATAAATTCCACCAGGAAGGATTCGATTAACAGAAGCTTTAACTGCAGTATCTACAACTGATTGAACGGCTGCTTCTTTAGCAAGTTGGCCCAAGCCGGGCTTTGATGATGTTTGTGATTGAATAAAAATTGTCTGCGGTTGGACATAAGCACCAACTGGTGGATTATAATGAGGTGCAGGTGCAGAAGAATATCCCGATGATCCATGATATCCATTTTTATCATAATTGTGTGATCCTGATGGTGCATAAGGTGCTGATGGTTTGTAAGCAGTTTGGCGGAATTCTTGTCCAAATGCACCGTCTGTATTGTGTCTATGACTTTTTGATGGATGGGAAATGTCAGGAAGTGGCGCTGATGGGCGATGATCTCGTGCTGGTAAATTCCATAATATTGTATGAGGATTCGAACCACCTTAAGGATTGAATACAGAATATTTATTATTGTGGTTGATATTAATCCAATCATTATTGAAAAATTTCTAATTCTTAACAGTCTTGAAACTGAAATAATATTAGAAAATTTCGAAAGCTGTCGGAAATTTTGAATTATTATTCTAAAGTGTTTGTTAAAATTCAAGGATTTACCAGAGGATTGATGGTATGAATTCGATCCTGACGAGTATGACGATCCAGGTGAATACGATGATCCTGATGAATGTGACGATCCTGATGAATGGGACGATCCTGATGAATGGCTGCTACTTGAATGTGATTTGGATCCCCATCCAAATAAGCTTCCTAAACTAAAACCACCCTTTCTGCCACCGGATCTATGACTTCCGCTTCTACCCCTTCCACGCGCGTCAACACCTAATCAAATAAAATTGTCTGTTATGAAAGTGAATGACTCATCGAGATGACCCAAACATTATTTTTCTCTTATGTGAAACTTAAAATGGTCGAATAAATATTTGGACAGTTAACAAGAGATTGTAGAGGAGGTTAATACTCCAAAATACATTTCGAATGTAAAGAGTTAACAATTTTAACTTGACTAATTACTACAATGGAATAATTCTCTAACCCATACATAATAGAAATACACCAACATAGTTGTGCTACTTGCGGTATTTTACGACAAATATATCAAACTTACATGATAAATCCAACTGGCTCAAAACCACGAGCAAAATTATCAAATTTAACTTCATTTATTAAAAAGGATATCTTTGTCTTCCACTTATTTCTACTATAATTCAACTGCCACAAACACAAAAAATATGGAAGGAAATTTTCTTCGTTTCTCTACTAATCTGTAGACGAGTGTTACGATGAGTTTGAGAATGTGAAGAAGAATGAGAAAGTGGCTGTTGGAATGTTGGGATCCAAGGGACGCGGTCTCCAAACACGCACAACACACATATCTGAAAATAGGGGGAGGAATATGCGTAGTGGGAGAATGCGACGTAATAGAACTGTTGTGACGCACGTGACATTGGAAATTCCCTGTGCGTTATAGCACCAGATAATGTCCTACATTCGAATTTTTAGAAAAATAATTGATGGGCAACTTCTGGTCCGTTACGGAGCGACAATTCATTTTATCAATGTCAGATGAAGGTTTATTAGGCGTTTTTTCCGCTCTTGTAATCTCAAAAATTTTTGATTAATGACGTTAATGATAATTTTATGTTGTTTACTAAAAAGGTTTGATAAGCTCTAGGACATACGAAATAATATTGAAAAGTAAAGAGAGTCTTTCTGTCCTAATTTATTTATTTATTTATTTATACATCGAGTTTTCATGCTTGAAACATTTTGCTTTTATTTCAATTGATAGAGATTAATTAGGAGAAAACAATTCAACATGACGAATAATTGTAACCTTTGATGGGATTATAAACGATGATGATGATGATGTAACATTGATCGATAATAATTAAATTAGTTTGAAGAAAATAATTATTGACAATAGGAAACAAATTTGAGTTTGATACGTTTTGGTATGACTCGATGGTGAGTTATTACCCATTGGCTTTGCAGTATAGTAATAATGCACCGTTTTTGGAGTATTTGTGGTAGTTGTAGTTTGTGGAACTGTAATTGATGGAGATGGTGGAACAAATTCCACATCCGCTGTCAATAATACATCTTTATCAAAATAACGACGACGGGCTACAAATATGATGAATTTATGACCAGCTAATTTAATTGGACATGGATAACCAGGACTGATGTAAAAGCACAAAGTGTATAGAGACATCTCCAATTCTGGTGATAAACCAATGAAAAATGTTGTTGCATCACTGATGGAGCCATTCAATTCTGATCTAACTTTGATGAATGATCCATACTGAAATAAAACAAAAATAATATGAAAGCCAACCATTTTACTACAATTAATTTTCATTTTACACAATTGTGAAATGACAAGTAGATATCAAATTAATTTACTCACATCACCAAGTGAAATTGTTCCAATATATCCAAGATAATTCAATTGTTTATCCGCTTCTCGTTTTGCATAATAAATCCAATTGTGCAGTCCAATAATTTTATTTTCAAATTTTTCAGCGAGAAAAACATATTCAAAACCTGAACCACCAGCAATATTCTGAACTCTTTCAAAACGAGTAAACCACATATTTTTAAGTGCACTTTTAAATTCATACATATCATTAGACACATAACCCTTTTGTGATAAAAAAACCTTTGTACTCATCATTACATCTGTTTGAACAATTTCATCAATAAATTTACTCTCTTCATCTCTCTGTTGCGCCGTAACAAATTCATTTTTCAATGTATCTAATTCATAATTATTATGTAAATCCAATAAAGTTTTAAAAGTTGGTATATTCCAAGGTTTTTTATCATCCGAAGAATTCCAAATACTCAACGTTGAATTCTCAAAATGTCCATTCAACGTTTCATTCTTTCCATTAAATATTTCCCCATGATTTTGCATAGTTGGAGTTGGTCCGGTCACCGACAATAAATTATTTGGTGCATCATCAGTATAACTGTCACTATTTTTCAACCCCTGAAAATTTGTCGTGATATATTTTTGTTTCGCGACATTATTAACATCCTTTGTCAATAACATTTCAGTAAATTGTTCTATTTCATGTTGCGATGTTGTAATATTTTTTGAACTTGTAAACGACAATTCCTCACGAAGAGGATTTGGGGTTGTAACACCACCAACATTCCCTGTAACTGATGTTGCAATAGATGCTGGCTTGATATTAGAATTTGTAGAACTTTGATCAGAAACGTCTGGTTTCCCTGTCGATTCAGTAGACTTTCCATTGTTATAATAATTATTAATAACTGTATTATGCATTCCAGATGACGTTTCACCATTACTGTGACTATGAGAGTCATGTCTGTTCACTATAGCATGAACAACTTCACCACCTAGAGCAAAACCCGCGCCTTGTACGAATGATTGCGAGAAACTGGGACTTGATGATGCTCCTTGGATGACAACTGTATGTGGCAAGGCATAAACACCAATTGGTGGATCGTAAGGAGCAGGAATGTGAGAATTTCCAAATAATGATTGTTGATGTGCGTAAGAATTGGAACTGTACGCTCCATTTGATGGATAGCTGGGTGATGGACTGTAAGCGTTGTAATTTGTTTGTTGGCCAAATGCACCGCCTGTATTAAATCCATATCCGCCTGATGGATGATAGCCTGATTGAGAATTAGTTGGGGCTTTACTGGAATAATCAGGATGTGGCGCTGATGGATGAGAATTGTATGATGATGGATTCCAACCAATTTTTTCCGGAGTTGAACCGCCTTAATTTATAGGTTAAACAATTGTCATTATTATAATTATAATTGAAGGTATGAATATTGAGATTGGGTCTGAGACAACTCACCAGAGGAATAAGTTTGATGAGAATTTGGTTGCGTGTGATCTGGTAGAGATGAGTGATGTGGTAGAGATGACTGATGTGGTGATGAAGCTGAGTGATGGCTCAGGCTGTTACTTGAATAAGAATGCCTCTGTACTCCACTATTGTATCCACCACTATGTCCTCCACTGTGTCCTCCACTATGTCCTCCACTATGTCCGTGTTTTTTACCATCAACACCTGGAGGAATCAAAAAATAACATTGACAATTATGAATTGACCATGTGATGTAAATTATTATGCGAAACAATGCCAACGTTATTGTGGACATGAACTTACGTTTGCTCAATTCACAAGATTGAACTGATCAATAATAGCACCGATCATTGAAAACAGAAATATATAACATTTTTTTACAAAGAAAAAATTTATACTCACATGATAGCACTGATTGGGTCACAAGCACCAAAGCAATCACCAGATTTAACTTCATTTAATAAATATTTTGTCAGCTTTCTGTTTTTTTCTCTTCTTGGACAATTGATTAAACACGGATTTATCAATAAATTATTATCCAGACACTGTAATATACTTTATATGAAACAAAATGATAATTAAAATGTCTGGACGTGTTGAACATTCCAAACGCCATGCAAACAATGATCAGTCTAACATTTATATTTTTTGGAATTTGGAAACTCCAATAGGTCGAATATGAAACGATAACAAATATCGATGGTAATCATTATCAAGTAAATTGTGAGTCATATCTATGAAAAGGAACCTTTATTTTCCAACACAAACCGAAAGAACAATATATAGTCATGCCCACAGAAAATACATTCAATGATCTTTATCAGTTCGAAAACGCGTCATTAATGTTTGATTCACATAGTTATCATGAAATTGTGAAACGTAGAATAAGAATGTTAAAGTTTTCATTTCAACATAGAGACATTATGTGTTTAGATATCCTATCTGGTCAATCATTAAGAATATATTCAATTAGATGGAATGTGACTGTTCTTTTATTGATACAAAAAGTTCATTCATGATGACAATGATGTTGGTGGCACAGAGAATTTTGTATCAGCCGAAGCTAAAACATCTCCATCAGGTGTCTCTCTACCAATATGTTGAACTTGTAACCGCACCGTTCAATTGGCTGGACTCATGTAAAAACACAAAGTGTAGAGAGACATTTTTAGTTCTGGTGATAATCCAACAAATAAAGTTGTTGCATTGTTCATAGTTTAATTCAAACGTGATCTAATTTTGACAAATGCTCCTTTCTATAATAAATAAAAATCAATGAGTGATCCAGTTGTTGTAATTAATTCCTACAACGATTAGAATTATTTACATTCTTCAATGCAACATGTCCAATTGGACATAAATATGCAACACGTAGAATTGATTTGTTTGAAACTTTGTGTTGAATATTTCTCAGAAGGAAATAAAAAGTGGATTTTATTTGATATTCTATTCTATTTTGAATAATTGCCAAGGTTAAAAACTCAGTAACGTCACAAACGTGAATGTGCGAATGAGTAATTATCATGAATGAATTGAAAAACTGCAGACTTTATGAATCTATAAAAATTCCTTTCATTTAATTATAAATTTATGAACATATATCAGTAATTACACATCATCAATAGAATATTTAAATTTTGTTGTAGAAAAACTTAAATAAATAATTTCCAACTATTAAAAATGATTATGAGGTAGATGAATAATTTTATTTATCCCATTGTCATCTCAATTGAAAAAGAAGAAAAATATCAGCAAAAGAAAATAAATTTTGGTTTGAAATATCATGGGATTAATTTGAGATGCGTCTCCTGTTGTTGATTTGATATTATTGGCTGTTTCATATGGTGAAAATGTGGGTGGTTCATACTCTGCATCAACAGACACCACCACATCTTTATCATGATAACTTCGTCTTAGAATAAAAATAGAAAATCTATTATCAGCCAATTTAATTGGACATGGTTCACTAGGGCTGATGTAAAAGCACAAAGTGTAAAGAGACATCTCCAATTCTGGTGATAAACCAATGAATAATGTTGTTGCATCATTGACAGTGTCATTCAAACGTGATCTGACCTTGGCAAATGTTCCAAACTGAAATAAGACAAAAATTCAATTCGTGCTGTATTTCCATAAATGCTACAATTATATTATAAACATATCAAATTAATTTACTCACATCACCAAGTGAAATATTTCCAATGTATCCAAGATAATTTAATTGTTTGTCTGCTTCTCTTTGCGCATAATAAATCCAATTGTGCAATCCAAATATTTGATTCGCAAATCTCTCGGCAAGAAATGCATATTCAAAACCTGAACCACCAGAAACATTTGCAACTCTTTCAAATCGAGTAAACCACATATTCTTAAGTGCAATTTTAAATTCGTACATATCATTAGGCAAATAACCTTTTTGAACTAAGAAATCCATTGTTCTTATCATCACATCTGTATTAACAACTGCATTAATGAATTCACTTTCTTCATTTCTTTGTTGTTCTGTAACATTTTCAATTTCTATCGCATCCAACAAATAATTATCATACAACGCTAATAAAGTTTTAAAAGTTGGTATATTCCAAGGTTGCTCATCAGAACTTGTCATCATAAACAAAGAATTATTTGTCATTGTGTCACTCATCATTTTTCTATCAGCTCCGTTCGATGCATTCAGACCTTGCATCAGCATCATCATCGACGGTTTTTTCACTGTTAAAAAATTATCTGGTGCATCATCAGTGACACTGCTATTTATTTTCAATCCTTGAAAATTTGTCGTTATATAATTTTGTTTAAAAACATTATTAACATCCTTGATCAATAATATTTCAGTGAATTCTTCAAGTTCATGTCTGGATGTTACAAAATTTTTTGGACTTGTGAATTTCAACTCTTCACTAACTGATTTGGCTACATCATCTCCACGTGACGTTACAGAAGATGAAGCATTAGTACCAGGTACTGATGAACTGTAATAATTATTTATCACCGTTGTGTTTGTTGTCCCAGTTCCATGATTATCATGATGTCTATTACTGATAGCATGAAACGCAGCACCTACTAAGAAAAATGTTGCCAAATCTGACGTAGGACTTGATGAAATTCCTTGATTGATAACAGTTGTGTGTGAATAAACACCAACTGGTGGATTATAAGGAGGAGCAGTATGAGAATATCCATAATGTCCTGCTTGTCCATAATTTACATGGTGACCATAAGCTCCGGATGCTGAATAAGGATGTGATTGAGTGTAAGCAGGATGTTGACCATATTGACCAAATGCACCACCTGGTCCATGTCCAACTGGTTTTAAATTGTAAAATTGAATTAACTCATCACTCATCAGTTTGACGAATCAAAAATATTATAAAAGAAACTGACAATTGTCTTAAGACAATTCGATTTCCCATCATTGAGAGTTTGATAACTTACCAGGATGATTCACATTTTGTCTTGGTGGTGGTGAATGAACTACACCAGGACGTGGCCTACTTCGAAACGGATTACGCATTTTCAAACCGTCAACGCCTGATAAAATTCAATATAAATATTTAATACATAAAGAAATAAAAGAGATGATAAAAATATTTGGACTTACATGACGATAAAATATTCACAAGAACGATGAATGAAATTACGAAACGTAACTTCATTTTCTACTTTTGATGTTGATATTGATGGAATTTGATGAGCAATGCGATCAACACTGTGCTGAATTGAACAATATGAGTAGACTGTATGGAAATTGATGAGGAAATGTGATTATTCTAAGAAATGAAGAACTGTCGGGAGAATTGTAAAATGGTAGGGGAAGGCAGGTCACAAACAGACGTCTGACTAATGGAAATAGTACGCGTGAGGTACAGAAGAAAAATGTGGTAGAAACACTTGTTCAAATGTTTTTTTAACTTATCTTGTTGATCGTACCTGGATGTCTATTGAAATAATCTACGAAATTATTTTTTATAATGCAGAAGACAAAAGTTGTATTGTTGAAATATGTTGACGAGGTTATATTTAGATAAAACATTAATCAATTGTTTGTTTTACTCATACAATTCGTCATAATCATTAATTTGATAATTGTTGAATAAATTCACAGGAATTCAGTTAGCCGTGAGAGTTATTTCATGATTGTTATCATGTGAAGTGATATAATGATTCATATTCTTACACTTTGATAATGAAAAATTGTGAAATAAGTTGGATGCGAAATTTGTCAAGTCAATTGTGAGCTAATTTTAAATTATTAGAACTCATCAATTTCAATATCACAATTACACCAATATTGTTGTACAGATTTGCAATCTTTCATCGTGATTCTCAATAATGTTATTAAGAATATAACTAACATTAATAAGTAATGAATTTCTAGAAATGAAATGTTTGGATTGAATAATTCTGCTGATTTGTTCTCGAGTTTGTTTTTGTTATTGA
>JAPYZF010000687.1:0-51698 GCA_030523045.1 Meteorus cinctellus
CACAATTAATTTTAACAAATCCGACGAGTTACACATCGAAGTTTGTATCTTCGTCATAGTGACATTTTGAAATGTGGGGAGTCTAATAGCAACCCACTTCGATGTGTAACTCGTCGGATATGTTAAAATTCATTGTGGAACATTTGAAACCAGGAACTGTGAATATGGGGAATGCCTCATAAGTGACTATATCGGAATCGGGCAAGAGTACGGTTTGGAACAAGTGAAATGTGATATTTGGACAAAATGGGGATTTTTTTTTCGGATGAAGTTGAGGATATACTTATTTGAATGGATGCAAACATGAAACTAGATAAATATGTTTTAAGGAAGACATTTAAGCAGAAGCATTCGACGAATGTCAAACTTGCAAATTATTAGAAGATGTTAAGTAATTGACAGAGCTCGATAATGCAGTGTTCCACATGAAAATTACCATTATCATGGGATCAGCGCTGAGAATCTTAAGATAAAATTGGTTGGACACCCAGTAGATTGATGATTCGTGTATTTGTACTTCAAACTCTCCCCGTTTCGCCACCAGGCGGTGGCCAAGTCACAATGCACGGTTCCTATACTAAAAACGAAAGTAAATACCGAATATAAAGTAATTGAAAAGGTTATGCTAAGAAACATTCGGAAAGGAATATCGCGTAAGCGAAATATCGCCTTCATTGTGTTATTTGTGGACGTTTCTAATATGAAAGGGAACCGACGAGACCGATAAACATTTCATAGTGTAATCACTCCTTAATTATCAGTGTAATTTTAACATATATACATAATGACTGAAAAGTTTTATGAATCTCTAGTTGATTACTTTTCTCACGTTGAAAAATTGGATGGCATCTGGCATGAAGTCATCAATACTCTTTTACGACCAATCCAATCATTGAAAAATCAATCGCAGCAACTTCGTCATGTCAATAGGTGAACTTGAATTTGTTTGAAATCGAGCACAGATGATAACAGTTATCATTAATATAATCATTATTATTATTATCATCAGAAGTAGTAGGATAAGTATCTCCATTAGTATAGGATAAAACGTAATGCAAACTGAAATATACTGATGACGGCATAACCGCCCGGTGTGCCGATACTCAGAAATTAATAACTCTTTTACCATAAGGTATTCTTTTGTTTTATTCAGCAAAGCCGTTGATAATGCTGAAATCTGTCAAACATTTTGTACTCGCGCAAAATTAATTTTCAAA
The DNA here is from genome assembly GCA_030523045.1 of Meteorus cinctellus. Lineage (NCBI taxonomy): Eukaryota > Metazoa > Arthropoda > Insecta > Hymenoptera > Braconidae > Meteorus > Meteorus cinctellus. Next base: position 1,218 of record JAPYZF010000687.1, read on the forward strand.
ATCAACCGAGGGATCGATGATGAGATTGCACTCATAGCACATGCCGTCTACACATGTAGAAATCTCTATCAGGTATGAACAATAGATATTGCAACATAAACCTATTTATTGAAGCTTCGATAACTGATTGCAGGATTTGAGAAATAAATTTAACTATCTAACGACTCTACGGACTCAAATACCTGAGTCTGATCGCTTGATGCCTGATCTTGTAAGAGGTACCAGCACGAGACCACAGTTATCTTTACTTTTGGAATCGGTCACACGAATACACAAATATTATTCGAACTTTTACAATGCCATCAATCAAAGCTATCAATCTTTGAATAGGAACAATGAAGAAACTATCGGAAAACTGGCATCGTCACTCAAAGAAAATGACATCGAACAAGTAGGAGTGAAAAAAATATTAGCGACTACGCAATTTTTTATAAATCGTACAATTATATAGTTCCAGTTGAAATTAATTTACAAATTATTGTAATTCATTAAATTTTTCATATTTTTCGGACAAAAATAGACGGATATGATTATCTAGATTTGATGGAACATCTCATACGTCCGAGTATGGATTTTCCTACAAAAACGCATTGTGTATTAAAATTGATTTGTATTATCATTGACTTTGATGGTATAGACTGATGTCTCAATGAGTTCTGCTGCATATTTCCTGCATAGAGCTATTTCAAATTTGCAGAAATTGGGAAATTACAAAGTTGGGCAATTGTACGCAAACACAACTCCAGCTATGTTGTATATAACTACGAGAATATTTGCGCTAACCGTACTATTCAAATATGCAGACAACACAAAAATACAAAGTTATTGTATCCTCAGTTGAATTCAATATAAAAAAAATTTTATAATTTCAATATTATGTATAATTCAATTCTCCTTGGTTGATTTATCAGCGATCCACCTGATATATCAATGCAGTTATATGACGGCCAAGCGCCGGCGCTTCCTATTGATTCTATCACTACATGCGAAGTCACCAGTAACGCAAAAAGAACATTGAGCCAACCCCTAGATGGTGCGACTGTCAATTGTACCCTTATGCTTCCGAGCATCTCCAAAGTACCCAAAACACCGCATTCTATCTGGTATCGAGTGCAAATTGGCTTCCTACTCGTGAAATTATACGTCGAAAATTCAATTCTTCTTTCTTATATTTATTACAACTCAGCCCAATCTCAAGAGGTCAGTACAATTTAACTCTCTATAACTATAAAAAATCCCATCACATATGTATACATATATATATATATATGTATATGTGTGTGTGTGTTCGTGTGAGAAATACTGTCGGGGTTGATTTTCTATGTAGCATGCTTACTATTCGACATATCTGAATGAAATACTCATGTATGGGGCTTGTATTGTTGGTAATTCATTGGGATTGTGCTAATCGCAAAGGCCTCTTTGACGAAGTTTCGCGAATCGCTACTTCAAAGATATACCGTATGTCTATTACATTAAAATACCTCATTAAATTGAAAAAATAAATGAGTCGCCATAGATGAAATTATCTTGGGCAAAGACATTGTGTAAATAAACAAGACAATAATTTGTAGAATCAAAATTTCATCTCTGGGTAATATACTGATACCAAGATTTTTTATGATGACTGCTGCATTGATTTTATTCACTTGAACAGAGGCGTTCGTGGCCCATCCCCGCATAAAATGCTGGACATTTAACTCATATTCTCATAGATTTCAATAATGAACTTTCATTGAACAGAATATATACGAGAGGAAGATCGTAAAACTACTCTGATATGAATACAGTGAAATTCAGTTCCTCCTAAACTGAGAATTGATATACACGAAGTGACAAATAATTTAAACAGTTTTTTGTTAAAAATTTGCTTGTAGTTCAATTGTATTGTACAATTATTCCAATCTCATGGTACATTTCTATCTGTATACAGATCAAATGGGTTTCTAAGTAATTTGTTGTTATATAATGAATTCTGTCATTATTCGATTATTATTTTTATTTGTATGTTTCATTGACGTGGTATATATATGATCATTTGCAGGATGGAAGTTATGGGCATTAATGAGGTGGATTATATTCGATAAACATAATATGCTGACATACACGATCAAGATTATAAACAGTTACGGAACAAAATATTACAATAGCAAGTAAGAGGTGAACTCGAATTGAAAATTACGAATAATGGCGAATACAGCTCACCTAGTACGTCGACAGAGTTCTCGCGATTTGAAGCCACAAAAAAGTGTGGATCGCCTGGAAATGAAAGAAATGCGGGGGAGACTTGTCAGTGAGAATCGTAAGAATGCCACGACCATTAATTATGGCGCTACTAACGCGGGCTTCGATGATTCCAGTCCAAATACAAAGGTAAATTCGTAATTTATTATGCATTTTCCTATACAACTATGTAATTTTCCTGTATACGGGACGATTCGATACCGAGTAAATGTTACTCAATTGCAGGGTAGGGTAGCGGGTGCAAGTGGTAGTGGGACAATGAATGTTGGGGTTGCAGTGGAAGTCGGTATTGGCGTTGATGCTGGAGCGGTTGGCATTAAATTAGGTAGCAATGAGGGTAAAGCAATTTTTCGCCCGGAGGCGGGCGAAGATGAACGTGAAAATTGGGATAGTAAACTGACATTTCTATTGGCGACGGTTGGGTACGCTGTGGGTCTCGGAAATGTTTGGAGATTCCCATATCTTGCGCAAAAAAATGGGGGCGGTGCATTTTTGATTCCATATTTCGTAATGCTTGCTATTGAAGGAATACCCATCTTTTATTTGGAGCTTGTCATCGGTCAGCGCCTTAGAAAAGGTGCCATAGGTGTGTGGAATCAGGTAAAAGTCACATACTAACTTCAACTTATTATTTTTCTATTTTGTTTTCTTACTATTGAATTCACATCAATTGGTGTAATGTATAATCGAGAATTTATCGTTCAATAACAGGTCTCGCCATATCTTGGTGGAATAGGAGTAAGCAGTGCAATAGTTTCATTTAACGTAGCCCTCTATTATAATACTATAATTGCTTGGTGTCTTTTCTACTTTGTCCAAGTAATACTTCAAGTTTTCAATCTTTGCATAATAATATTCATTATGACATATCTTGCAATGTCTATTAACACAATATCAATGAACTTCCGTAGAGTTTCCAAACACAATTGCCATGGGCAGAGTGTCCGAACAAATATTTCCAGAATGGATCGTACGCACCAGAACCTGAATGTCAGGTAAAAAAATAATGAATGGAGGTATAACTGAACTTTCGTATAAAATTTTCCCGACTATTTTAAACGAAGATATCAATCGCACACAACACATTTGCACGTACTCGAACGTATCCACGCACCTGACATACAATCATACGTACATGTATACATACATATAACAAAATGCAGGAAAGTAGTCCTACGCAATATTTTTGGTACCGCACGACATTGATGATATCACAGGATATTGACACACCTGAGGTGTTCAATTGGAAAATTGCGGTAGCTCTTGTGATCGCTTGGGTTTTGGTTTATATGTGTATGATCAAAGGAATCGCATCTTCGGGAAAAGTACGGATATGTCACTCATATTCATTCATACAGTAATATATATATATAATTCAATACGTAATTCTTCATTCATCGTTATAATAATTTCAGGTGGTATATGTAACAGCCACCTTCCCATATATCGTTTTGATCATCTTTTTTTTCCGTGGCGTTACATTACCTGGGATGTCTGATGGTCTCCGCCATCTATTCACGCCTAAATGGTGGACCTTGACAGATCCAGTTGTTTGGCTCGAAGCAGGAACGCAGATATTTTTTTCCCTTGGTTTAGCTTTCGGCGGTCTCATCGCTTTTTCGTCATATAATCCAGTCAATAACAATTGTTACAGAGATGCAATAATGGTTAGCTTAACAAACTGCTTCACTTCAATGTTTGCTGGGATCGTAGTATTCTCCATAATTGGTAATAGTCAAATTTAAGATTTATCTCATCAAAAGTGATGTTGTTCAAAATAAAATTTGTTCTAAAACAGGGTTCAAAGCGACCATGGTGTACGAACAGTGTTTGGCAGATAGGAATGCGACATTAGTGAATTTGTTCGGAAATAGTGGGAATATTCCTAGTGAAATTCCCGCGTCTGGGACAATATTGAATTTCACTAATGGAAGCGTTATACTCAACAATATTATTATGCCTGAGCTGGCTGATTGCGATCTAGAAAAGGAATTGGATAATGTAAGTATTATACGGATCATAGATATTTCATATGCTCAATATAGATGATTCACAACTGTAGTTGTTTGTTTTTTATTAGTCGGCGTCGGGCACAGGCTTGGCCTTTATTATTTTCACCGAAGCGATCAATCAATTTCCTGGTGCTCAATTCTGGTCGGTGTTATTCTTCCTCATGCTTTTCACCTTGGGCATCGATTCACAATTCGGAACGTTGGAAGGTGTTGTCACAAGTATTGTTGATTTGAAATTATTTCCAAATTTACGGAAAGAAATCCTCACTGGTAAGCGAAATTATACATAATATAATGAAAAGGAATGTGGCGAACGTTCTATGACTATTTTCGCCCAATTACTTTTCATCACGGGGGTGACTTTGCACAAAATAAATGGGAAATTTTCGATACTTTTATCCAAACGCTCATCAGATCACGGAAAAAAAAGAAATCGAAATGTTTCATACGTAGCTATTCACAATGTTAGAATTTAATGAGCAAAGTGCTACTGGCCTTACACGTAATTGATAAAAGCCTGTACATCACATCCTTATGTGACTTTGATCTGAACTACGTCATTAGTGCGTGATGAAAAGTTGATGTAATACAAGAACATTTATTACTTTGTCGTATTCATCTGTTTTAACATTCACATGTTAATATTCAAGGTGGAATCTGCCTTGTTTGCTGCATAATATCAATGGGATTTGCTCACGGCGCTGGGAGTTATGTATTTGTTCTTTTCGACAACTTTAGTGGAAATTTTCCGCTGTTAATAATCGCTTTTTTTGAATGTATTGGCGTCTCATATGTGTATGGGCTGAAAAGATTCGCTGATGATATTGAACTCATGACTGGCACACGTCCAGGACTTTATTGGCTCATCTGTTGGAAATACTTGAGCCCATTGGCGATGCTGAGTATTCTAGTCGCTTCATTCATTGAAATTTTGTGCGATGGCAGTGGATATCAGGCATGGGTTGCTAGTGATGGTAAAACTGAAAAACATGAATGGCCAACATGGGCAATAGTTCTTATTTTTATACTTATATTGGCATCTGTGCTATGGATCCCAGCTGTGGCAATATTCCGCTATTTCGGGATCCTTATAATTGATGACAATGAAAAAGCGTGGTTCCCAGCGGAGGATCTCAAAGAATTTCATGGCATTGTACCTCATGAAGTAACTGCAGCAGAAACACTTCTATTCTGTATTCGAGCCGACGGTTCTGAGGGTTTCTGTTGTCCAACGGGTGGGCCCAATGACGATGATGACCATCTCACCTAGAATAACATTCTGCGGTCCAGTTTAATGACGCCGGATTGATTTCGGTGATGAGTATGCCTATCTCTTCGTGAGAAAATTAATAACTCTTATGGTCAGGCATGAACAAATTCTATTCATACTTTCTGATACTCCATTTATTCTCGATACATTTTTTTTCCTTCATTATTCCATACTTCACTTTTCTTTTTCGTTATTTATTCCCTTTCCTTTTTTTTATGGTTTTTTTTTCTTCTCGGATTTTTCATCATTTCCCAATACATATATTTGTTATTCTCTATTACGAATCCCGCTTTCATCTGCTATTCTCGAACTTCCATCAAAATAGACTTCCCATCCATTGTATTTTCAACAATATGAATTGTATCATATATAGATCAGGCGATAATAATCTTATCATATTTCATATGGATCTATCGGGTTAGAAAATATTCCAATCATATGTAATGCCATCCTCTAGATATATCAATGAAATTATGAGTATGCTTGCATATTGGCTGATATTAACGGACCGCAGGTCGTTACAATTATTCGCTATTGTATGATATAGATGAAGATAGAATATTCCAAGACAGTGTAATGATTGCAGCGTGCTACGCACATTGATAGATTAGAAACCGTCCAATGGGCTTAAAATATTTAATTGAAATTTTTCTTCATTCTCATCATTTTCTTGGATTAAATTTCCTGTTATAAAAAAATATAATTATCTGAATACACGATAATGTTCAGATATACATAACGAAAGACAATAATGGTCATTGTGACATACTGACAATAAATTATTTATGAAATGCACAATTTTTACATATAAAGCATATGAGTATGCAATGGCAATTTTCAGGACAATAAAAATCAATATATATCGGTAGTTACAGGAACCTTGAGTACTTCGTTCTAGAGCAATTTCAGTGAACGATTATAGATTGAATTACATTTCGCCATAATGAAATTTAGTCATAACGTATTGCAATAGTATACACAAATAATTATAACGAACGCAAATATTCTGGTTCTAATGCAATGAAACATTACAGTCCACCCATTACACATTCTATAATGAGACATAACGAGCAAGTTAGATAACAATAACAAGGTTCTTCTCAGTCAAGCTCATATTCTATGACAGGATCTATGTAGTCGTCTTGTGGATGTTTACACGAATCGTACTATCTGATGCCGAAGGGTGTATATGAGACGCATATCACCGAATAGTATTATTGTTATAATCGTACTAGTATTCCTGGCGTTACTTCCTTCTAGTCTACGTAATCTATACAGATGTTTCCATCCCAAATTCTGAATTTACTTTATTTCATATACTACACGCGTACATTGTATATTTATATTCTACCACGAGGAAAAAAAAATTCGATCATCTTCCCATGAAGCATAATTGTTCGATTCGTGGTGTGGGGATAGATTTATGTGAATGATGACATCTACAAAGTGCGTTAAAGTGAGATCGGATTGAATTTCAAGATTCGCTGAGGTCGTATTCATGTAGACATTAATTTTCTCACAATTCGCAAAAACACGGTTTTGTTCCAAAAAATTGAACGCTCTACTAAAAAGAGTTGAAATCATCATTTGATAAATCTGACAATATCGTATTTGCTCCATGCATAATTGAAAAATGCGATTATTTGAGAAAATATTACACTTCCGAATAATGAAAAAAATCTATTTAGTGTAAGAAATTATTTATGTTTTTATTAACAAAAATTTATCTGACTAAAACTTTGAATCACAAGCTCATTTGTTGACAGAATTTTTTGATAGCATCTAAGTTTCGGTGGATGTAAACAAAAACAGAAAAAAAGTTTTTTAACTCACCCTAATATGTATATATATACATATTATTGTAGACATTGGTGATACAAGTTTGCACTATGAACAGTAATTTCAACGTTTTTCCCTTTGGCAAAGAATGAAGGCACGGAATATAGAGTATGTGACCTTATTATGATCTGCTCGTAGGAAATTGTTCATCTCCTTAGGTAGCTGATGTTAAACTGCTTACGATATATGTATGTGTTCAAATACTCCGTCTCCATATCTTTGTTCATGAAAAATAAGAAAATCCATATGAGATGGATGTATATATTGCTGGAGCGACGTAGCAATGGAATATAAATATAACATTGTTTTGTGTTCTGATAAAAGATTTATATATCTTCTTAAATTTTTGCGTGCAATTAGTGATGCAATGAAACACAATTATATATTTATATATATATATATATATATATATATAATTGTGAGATCAATCGGGATGGAGATTGTATAATCATGCTGTATTTTTCTTTGTTTAAACTCATAGGTATAGACTAAGAAGGCGCAGAATCGTACAAGCGAAGTAACAGTACATTTGACAATAAAATCAGATGAATTAGATGACAATAAATTGGTCGTTTTTTAATAAAATATATTTGTTGATCATCGTTCGACATGCAGAGAAATTTGCTTCCGATGTACTGTATATTTGATACCTGAGCGAAGATGAATGTTTCTCATCGCTTTTACTGTTTTATTCATACAATTGAGATACATATCTATAGCAGTCATGTTAACAAAGGCCTCTAGTGTTGATGGAAGTTGTTGGTTCTTCTAATATTCATCAGAATTCATCATACCAATAATAGACTCACTGTTTTTACCATATTTTGATGAAATCTCAAAAATGCATGACGTGTAGGACAATGTGACAAATCCTTATGAAGCTTGTTGTATTTTGTGTGGTATTTTGAAAATTTTAAAAATGTGCTGGGTTATTCATGATACGTGTTGGTGAGACATACTTATAAAATATTTCGGGCATTGAAATTTTTCGTTTTTTCTAATTATATCAAAAGCATCCATGAAACTTTTTTTTTTCTTGTTAATAATGGTCAGCCCTGTCGTATATCAATTTTTTCGTAGGTTATCAAACCTGGGCAAAGATCTGGAGCTCGACACTCAAAGAATAAAATCTTTATGTAGTAATGACAAAATTTGATCATTTTTTTCAGCACTCCTTTATAATTTCAAAGTGCAACAAAATGATTGTTAAATTGCACAGAACGTAATGTATGGTATAAACAAGGTGAGAATTGGATTTACAATTTATAATTAAGCAAAACGGTTTTATCGTTATGATATGATCCGAAGTCTGCATCGGCGACAATATGAAAGAAACAAGAATTACAAAATGCGTTCCAATAAAAGAGGTATTATATAAAACGCAAAAATAACGAAAGCCGTAATGATGATATAATGGTACTGTGAATGAATATATAGTGAGCATACATATAAACGTAGCATAAACAATGGTTAAATATCAAGAATGATATCAATAATACAACTGACTTATGTATACATTCCCATAGACGTGTTTATGAACTTGTGTTATATGCACAAAAAACGATGGTGTGTAGAACTGAGTGCCACTTGGGTAACATAATAACGAAACAGAAGTAAGATATTATCAGGTACAAAATTGTACATACACATATTGTTGTCAGTTAAATATTTGAATAAACAAGGACAATTGACATATTGAGAATTGATGCTTTTACATTCCTTAATGACATTAAAATAGTAATATATAATTATGGAGTCACTTATGAATGATTATATGATAGATGAAATCCGCATCCATACGTATATTATCAATGATGAACTAGAGCATTGTAGCTTCGGAATGATGGAGACTGAATTATTTTCGTTTTTTACAAGTAGTCCATAAACGTATATGAATGACATTGCGAAGAGGGTCATCGCTGTTTCCAATCAATTATTTAACATAATGTCAAAGTTTGAATTCAAAAACATTGTACTCCTGGAGAAACCCACACAAGCATCAAAATACTCTGATAATCTTCACTCGGGAAAATGGAAGATTTAAAAATTGCAATCTTTTGTTTGGATGTAAAAAATAAAAATGAAAAAAGAAAATTGGAAGTGCAACAACTGCTGTACGTCAAAAGAATTATATTCGGCACACTGCACCCAATGTTGATATGTTTGGAGTAACCCGCGCACACAAGTATATATAGTTTCGAGCACATGGTGAAGTAGCATGTGGGGGGGGGGGGGGGGGGGGGGGCGCGTACGATTCTTACTCCCACTTTGTGACACTCTGCCATAAGAGAGCATTGAAAACGGTCACAAAGTGGGGATAGGAATTGTACGCGTTTTGGCCGGCCGGGTTGACTAGATAAAGATAACCAAGAAAAAAAAACAGAAATAAATAAAGTCACAAATCATGGAAATATAACTTGCTATTGTAAAATTCTTGATAGAATAAGTACATGAGCTGAAGGTGAAAGAAAACATTTTATTTCCAACAAAAACCGTAAAATCCACATTCATTCATACTCAATATTTCGTATATTATACATCCAATAACATATTGGTTACAACAAATTGAAATCAACTGATGATGTAGTGGCATGTAATTGAGTGTAATCAATCATTGCAATATTATATAAATTACAAATATTGATTGCATCAAAGTTTGAAATTAATGACAAAAAATGTCAATAGATATTATGGACATGTTATCGTCACCAAAAATGACAACTGTATGTGCACCGATGGTTCGCTATAGCAAGTATGTATTTCAACTGTGAAATGAGGAGGAACTATGACGAATATATATCTACATCATGTAACTCGAATCGTATAAAATCCGCAGATTGGCGTTTCGAACTTTGGTGAGGCGATATGATTGTGACATTTGTTTCACTCCCATGATATTAGCCGATTCATTCGTGCAATCAGCCAAAGCACGAAGTAATGAATTCACCACAAATCTTCGCGATGAACCTCTGATAGTTCAATTTGCTGCCAATAATCCAGATGATTTGGCGTCTGCTGCTGAATTGGTATCACCGTAAGTACGATTGCTACAAAAATCTAATAAAATTTCAAAGAACTAATGTTTGTGAACGGATGATATTTTTTCCCTAAACAGATACTGCAATGGTGTTGATTTGAATTGTGGATGTCCTCAGCGTTGGGCTATCAAAGACGGTTATGGCGTTCATTTACTTGATAAACCACATCTCGTCAGGGACATGGTATTACAAGTGCGCAATCGTATCTCTCAACCATTCACTGTGTCTGTGAAAATACGTTTACTAAAAGATATTAAAAGAAGCGTTCATCTATGTCGAATACTTGAACAGGCTGGTGTTTCTTTTCTCACAATACACGCACGCACACCAGATATGCGGAAAGAACCAATCCAATTGGATAGTCTTAAACTAATATGCGATACCGTCCAAATTCCTATTATTGCTAATGGCGATGTTAAAACTCTCGATGATGCCAAATTACTTGCAGAACAATCGAAATGCCAGGGGGTTATGGCTGCCAATGGTATTCTTACCAATCCTGCATTATTTAGTGGTGAAAGAACAACTCCTCCGAGTTGCGTACAACATTGGCTCAATATCACTGATGTTATTCCCACTAATTTCACCACAATGCATCATCATCTTGTTTTCATGCTCGAGAAAATTTTGTCAAAAAGGGAGCGATTATTATTCAATAATTTGAATAATATCGCTGATGTCCAACAATTCATCCACTCCCATTATGAAGCACAACCATTACCATTTCCAAAACATACAATCAAGCCCATACTTTGTGAATATAAAAGTATTCATGAACAAAAAGCTAACCTGAATTTTTCTTATTTAAACGAGAACATGACACTCGATGAATATAACGATGATTCCATCAATTGGCAGTCATCTTTAGCCAATCTCTTCGACATCACTACTTGATTCAGGAATATGAATGTACTTGGAAAAATATGAAACAACAGTTTATGTATTTGTCCCAATGTCTGACAATAACTACATTCATATAAACATGGGCGACTAAAATATTTCAGTCTTTGTTATTAGACATACCTCCTCATACAACGTACCAACGCATGTTTCACTTTTTTATAAAGCATTGTATGACTTTGAGACGATGGTGTTGAGGTAAAGTACCCAGTACTTGAACAGTTTGGAAATTCTCATATTATTAAGAAACTTCTGCCGTAAACATCAATATTTAATGTATATTAAGATAACTTGATGTCTTAGTTAATGATATAAGAAATATTTTTTAATGTTAAAGCTAAATATTATAATTTATTTAATATCTAATGACGGGATCATTCAAAGTGTCTATTAGTATTCATTTTTTAATGAAAATGATACCACCATAATAGAAAAATGGCGAAATAACCGAAAATATTTGAGTATTCAACAAAAAAACTTCCCAATCAAAAATATAGATCATTTTGAAAATATTCTATTGTTTATAAGGTGTTTCAATTATTTTTTTATATTCAATTTAGCCGTCTAAATACACCTCCCAATTTTAAGTGGAAGACCCGAAAGTTGAACGAGATGGCGCGGTGTATTCAAGTATTTATACCGTCTCTCATTCTTAGGTTACTGTATAGTATGTACTTGAACTACTATGTCTGACTATATGATAAACAAATATTTTAAAGTGTTTTAAAAATATATAACATTGTAAAGTAACAAAAAAAGTATATGAATAAATTAAATGAAAAAAACTATAAACAAAATTTATTATTTTTAGGGAGAGTATCAGTGTTGGTCAAATGAAAAAAAATAATTACATGTTCTAACCTCACACTGTAAACAACAGGTAATTTTGTCGTAAAAATTTATTTGAATGTTATTTAAAATCCAGAAGTTAAATATATGTTTAATGTTAATTTTATCATAAAATAAATACTTAGTTTTTGGGCCTGGAATTTTTTATTTTTATTTTAACATAAAGTGTCTAAAGCTACACTAATTAACTGTTCAAGTACCGGTACAGAGGCGTTCAAGTGCTGCAGCTTGTCGCAGTTTAATGTTCAACTACTGGGGTTCTTGAAGGATATTTTTAAATAATTAAAAAAATTAATTTTCTTTGTGTAATACCGATTTTTTTTTTTCAATATATTTAGAATTCAACACATTTCATTAAGTCGCTCTGATTTGGTCAGTTAAAATGAAATTTGCCTGCTAAAATTGTGGTCAAATTCAATACACTATCAAATCTGTTCAAGTACTGGGTACTTTACCTTTAATTCTCATTGAACCGCTTTTGTCTGATAAAAAAAAAACATATTCTATTCTTAATCATTTGATTACAGTTCAGGGAATCACAAGAGTTTCACCAACGCAGAAGGCACATTCAAGTTCATCATATTTGTTTGATAACTCATCCTGTTCTGCAGTTGACTTATTCTCCCATGCATCCAATGGTTGCCCAGCTCTGCACGCGCACGACATTTGATTTACTCATCCACGTTTCGAAATTTCCTTCATATTTTCGTGAGGGCACCTTTGCAAATAAGATATTTGAATACAATAGCAAACATTTCGTATGAACTTTTACCGGTATTATCTGATGACTGCAGTCCAAATTTAATAAAATGCCGTATATCGAAGATCATTTTTTCACTCATAAAATTTTTATGGCTGGGCTCAGCGTACGCAAATTTGCAATTTTTTTATGATGAAACTTTCATTGATACAGTATTTTATTTTCATAAAGGATTTGAACTCGATGAATACTTAACAGCTAATTCAAAAAGGGAATTGAAAGTACTTACTATTTCTGTCACCAGGCGAAGCATCGTATCAGGCAAAAGCAGCCAATAATTCTTCCTGTAATATAAAACAGATGAATATGATGATTGGTCAAATCACATTCAACACACGATATTGCACGATATGTATGAATACAGTTCGCGGACGCGCTTGCGCTCCCCATGTCACACTAGTATGGCAATATTACAGGCTTACATCTAGTGAAAAAATTCTTGATTTCGATAGTGTTGCCGCCTATACTATGGGTGCATCACTAAGTTTTATCTTATTGTCGGCTATCCGTTGTTCTCGACTTCCATATACATTTGCATTTGTTGTATGTTACATCATATGTGTCATACAATGAATATGAAAGTATAATCTATGAAGTCTTTACACTCCATAGTATAATCATTATAAGGCACATACAGCACCACGAACAATCACCGATAAGAAATTGACTCGAGAATTTGTAATAATTTTATTTTCACTATATAACTATGTATTTATATCACCATAATGTGAGTTTGTACATGTCACATTGTTGACATAGGTGTATGTATATAATAATGAATTAATTTGTTTCAGACACAATAACATGGTAAATGCGGCATTTTTTTCAACACATATGAATCAGGAATGTCCAGTATTGGCATTTACTTGGTCAGCAATAGATGGAAGAATAAACTTATCGGTTTACAGACACGTGCACATGTGTTGTCCAACAGTCTGTCATAATCATTATCAACATTCACATTATCATCGTCATCATCATCATCATCAGCATCATCATCCTCATCATCATAATCAGCACTATCATCAAACAGCTAATTGATATACCGTATTGATCATGGGAATTCGAAGAGCCGGGTTTGGCTCAACAGTTGTGAGTGGAAATACATCTGCGGCGAGTAGTACTTGCCATACAAATGTTGGCCGTAACACTGCAGGTGTACTGAAAGACCGTGCCAACATGTCTTTCATGTTGGTTATCATGTTTTTCGCTGTCTTTGGCCTGATTGTTCTCACAGAGATATTCCTTATTGACGAGAGACATAGAGCAAGTAATCGTTTAGGAGCATTCGAAGGTAATAATCACCAAAGTAGTGTGCATCGACTTGTACCAATACCTGATCGACCAGATTATGAGGAAGTTATTGATGGCCTTGGTGATGATTACGTGAATTTGAAGGGTAAATTCGATGCACCCATTGGCCTAATTAAGAACAAAAATCCAGCCTCGAATGGTGATGATAATAATAATCATTATCACAATCACCTCACTCATGATATAAATAGCTTGTCTAGTTTAATACCACCAAATATCGAGAATCGACTGCCAAAACTTGATGAAAATCTACAGATTACTGATGCAGATTGGCTGCCAGTAACGAATACCAGATTCAAGTTTTTTGTCTATTCAGCATACTTCGATGATCGAGTTACCAATCCATCTTCAACCAACTACATGAATTTGAGAAATATGAAACCTTTATCACATACAATTTTTGGTGTTGATGGTGATGGTCCTGCAAATAATAATAATAATAATAATAAGTTTCAAACACAACCATCATTATTTGACAAGATGAACAATCTGGGACTCATACGAATTATAGGTGCAACGAAAACACGGGCACCAGAGCGCGTTTGGTGCAGGCTCTGGTATCGTCAAAAATATCCCGATATCACAAATACTAATAATATCACCACATTTTCGATTACAGTAGCTGCAAGAGTCCAAGTAATACGCGAAAATTGGAATTTGAAATATAGTGCATGTTTCATTATATGTCCATTGCCGAAAAATATTCCAATTGCTGTTAAGGCATCATTGAAATTTTCGTCTACACGAATGATTGTTCCTGAGGCAGTCAGTGTTGTAGCAAAACTTCGAGCACCACCAACTAATCGCATTTTCATTCAAAATCAACCACAAGACAGACCAATCGAACGTCAAAATTTAGCAATATGCGTTAAGCCACTTCACTATAATTATAATCGAGTAAGTTTAACATGAAGTTTCCGTTTCTGAAGAACCAATTCATTATTGTTGTCAATCATCAGTGTCAATAGTATCATCATTATTTTCACTATTGTTATTGTAAGGTTTTGCAATTGGTTGAATTCATCGAGCTCTATGGAATTCTCGGAACCGATCACATAACGCTCTACAACGATACCGTTGGCACCGAGGCTGGATGTGCGCTGAAGCATTATGTGGAAGCACGTGGTCTTGTGAGTGTGCTACCATGGCATGGTCTTGACATGATATCTCAGCGTGAAATTCGTACGGAAGCTCTATTTGCCGCTTTAAACGATTGTTTATATCGATCCATGTACAAATTTGAATATGTTGCATTCGTTGATCTCGACGAATTTATAATTCCACGACACAATAGGACTTTGATACAGTTAATACGGTGAATTTCAACTTGATCAGTAATAATATTCATACAACTTTTTCAATATTTTAACATTCCAGATTATCATTCCAGGTGGATGTCAAGTCAAATAAATGCCAAATCGACCAGTGCTTTGTCATTTCAAAATGCATTTTTCTATCTTCAATGGCCTGATGATTCAACGATAAGTATCGCTAAATCGCCAGTCCAAGCTGGTCTTGTTACGTTACGGAAAACACGTCGCAGATCAAAATTACACCCACACAAACAACGCTCAAAATACATTTGTAGACCGCGTGACATTGTTGAGGCTGGGAATCACTTTGTGTGGGAATTTCTTGCCGGTCATGGTACACTGAATGTACCATCTGACGCGGCCATACTACATCATTACAGGGTTTGTGAATTTGGTGGTGATGATTGCATCAAAACTCCATCCATCGTTGATAAAACGGCTTACAAATATAAAGACCAGTTAACCACTGATGTCAATCAAACATGGATTGCGCTCGGGAAAATTTGTCGCCTTCCTCAACTCCAACCTATACCACGAAAATTATCACAAGGACACGGGTACCCCCCGCGCATATCTAGTAGCAGACCTGCTGATATGGGAACGAGCATTCCGAGGTAGCATTTCTCATATGAGTCCAAGCGGTCATTGTTGTCACGGCCATACATTGATTGAATATCATATGATCAATAAAAGGATAAGTAATGGCACAATTGTGCACGCGTAATTTATTATTCATTGACAAATCTTTTCCCAATTATGATAATGATCCTGATAACATTACAGTTAAATTTATCGATCCAAAAGCTATCCTGTTGGAAGATAAGCTCTTAATCCGAAGTTTTAAAGGTGTCTCGTCGTGTTTTGCTATTTCTCATTCATTTAATTTGAGAACAAATTCTGCAAGTCACTAATTTTGCAGCTCTGTAAGGCCCAAACATAAGGCAATGGCCACCCATTACGATTGTGGAAGTTGACTATGTTGTGAATTTCGCGGTTATTGAATGATTTACCGGCGCCGATTGATATTTGCATTATATATAGTTGTCAATACATACGTGTACTACTGAAATACGGTTAATTCTGTAGTAATTCGTTGACCATCTTCAACTTTCCCTATTATAATTATTAATTGTAATAAGAAATAATACATATTCGTCGTCAATCTCGATTTTTGACGGGAAGTTCATTTCCGGGATTAATTTCTATGGAAAAAAACCATACATAAATCTCTAGAACAAAATAACTTTTCTTCTATTATTTGAGAGTATGACATTTCCGAAGAAAAATCATATGTTGCATTTATAAATCAATAAATATCGGCAAACTTGACCTAAAATATTTTTTGAGTCAAAGATTTATCGAATGATAAGCTGCAAGCTTCTTTGTAGACCATTCGATTTCCTATGAAAATATGTCTTAGTCATGGTAATGTATTCAGTTTTGAACAAGCTATGAGATTCGTAAGTAGAAAAATAACATTTCCTATGTTAGACAAATGATAAAAGGAAAAATGCAATGGTGGGACACCCCTACAACTTTGAATTGCGAGGTCCTCTTTCGACAAGTATTTTTTTCAGCATCTTTGACTAAAGTTCAGTAGATGGAAACGAGAAAAAAATTAATTTCCATTCGACACATCATAATATATATATCACAACTTTTTCGAAATTTTCATTCTAAATATAGCCGACAGAATTTAGTCAGTTTTACCCCGTTTGAGAAAATTTACTAGAAAAAGCTAGGAAAATTATGATGTCGATAGACATCGAGTGACTATAAGAACAACTGCTAAGTAATAGATTATATTTAATTCTTAATTTTCATTTGTTTTGTTTACTTATAATTAATAAACAAATTGAGACCGCCAAACGATACATTAGAATTCTTAATTAACTGGTTGGGTATCGAAATTCATTGACATCATAATTTTCCTAGCTTTTTCTAGTAAATTTATCTGATTTGGCTAATTTCTGTGGGCTAATAACGTAGAAAAGGAGCAGCAGTGTTCTATGCTTGTGCGTTTCTAAGAATGCAGTTATTCTACTGATCCGGGCCAGTACAAATATAAAGAGAACATTGACTGAACGACCTTTGTGAATAATTTTGAATGTTATTGACATTTTCCACTGCGTGCTTGTAGCGCGCGTGTCCGTGTCCACGCAATAACAATTCTCCTCTGAAATGGAACAAATAGAAAAAAAATCCGAAAACTACATGTTCGCGTCCTATGCAAATTTTTTCTTCGTTCTTTATTACGTAATGGGTTTTTACCGTCCCTTCAATTTTCTTGTGAAGTGAGTAAACAAAGCTATATGAATAAATATCGATGTATATTTAAAAGCATATATCGCATGAGAAACTCATCTCGGAATTTTATACGATCAGTGCTTTCTTCATATGATCATATTCAACCATGTCATACCAGCAGTGAATCATGGTGCCCTGAAAATATGTTGACACAATAATGAGAAAGAAAAATCGAAGAAACTGTTGCCGCGCAAAAATCATTGATGGGAAACAAGCGTTGCCAATACTCATTATCATGATAGCACAAACATATTCGTGTACATATATGCATGTAATTGGTATATGTATAGATATCATGTCCATTCACCGCTATAATTACAGCGTATCCACATTACGTGTTCCAGTCAAATGAAACACTCAACTTCAATTGCTTTTTCATATAAGATTCTGCCGTACTTTTTTCAGTAATTCATCATGTTGATTATGATAATAACGATGACGATGACGATTCATCAATGCATATATGGGTACATGGTATAAGTAAAAATTTATGTTTTGATATGGAAAAAAAAGGATAAAAGAGTAGACATCCGTGTTAGGCTACAGCCACTACAGCACGTTCACACCAATACAAGAGGGACGTTCCGACCTTCTTCCTCCATGATGTCTCTTTTGAACACTTTCACCGAGTCCCGTGACTAAAATCCTCGAGACTTCAAGTCCCGTGACTTCCTCTCTCGACAACCAAGCGTGATTATGTATATATAGAAGTAGTAGTGGTAGTAGTAAAAGTAGTGGTGTAGTATAATATTCCATCAACCAAACCGCTTATCCATATGAACTTTTATATCAATTACTTAACTGCTGCAGATTTATTTGAAATGGGTAACTCGATTAATAGATAACCATGCGAGAACTATCGGCAGCATAAACAATATCAGAAACACGCGATTTCAAATTAATTCTTCAATACTTTATTTTGTATATGAATATATATATATATATATATATATATAAATGAAAACATCATGTGAGGTGATGCAAGGAATCGTCCGGTTGATGGTGGTGAATATGAGAGGGGAGTATTATATACTTATACTGCTGCGCACCATGAACCACATCGAATATCGCGAAAGGTTTCAGTAGCAGTGGCAGGTAAATTGTAAGCCCGCCGCGTCTCACATTCGTTATTCCCATCAAACACGAGTTATTAAATTTTTTTTCTCATTCGTACCACATATAGTGCATATGTTCTAATAGTGAAACGTTCAAATGTGCTTGTGTACACCGGTTGATGCATATATTTGCTTTCAATTTCGATATTAATGTGGAACACTTGCAACATAAAAAAAATATAATTACTTTCAATTAATATCATTTTCAATTCTATCACATGAATAAATAATTCAAATGTGAATGATAGTCATTATGATAATTGCTGTTGAAAAAAATTAAGTAAGTTTCAGATGCAAACTGTATTAGAAACAAAAAAATGCAGATAGACCATGATTAACACATGAAATTGGTTCTGTAACTGTATCGGGATATATGCGAAAAAATAAAGACAAAAACAGAAAAGAGCGCGAGCAATTCAACTATCAGTTAAACATAGGCAGTGCTTATGTTTCGACTTATTGATGATCTAAATATACACATATGCCTCATTGTCTAGTTTCAAATATTAAATCGACAATCCATGAACTTAGTATGTCAAACGGCAATCACCTAACCGATACATGACAAATGTCCGCAGCTCAATCGTGAAATATCTTGAATCCCAAGCATCATCAACTGTGATTGATTCTTGTTTTAGTGGTCTAGCACTACTAGTTGGCCTGTGTTACAAAGGAAATTCGTTAATTACAACGATTCAATCATCAACTATGACCAGTATCCACTTATTCTCACGGTAATCATTGTATATTCTTACCTATATCTATCTCCGAAATTGTTCGTTCATTCATTACGAGTACATATTCATTCATATGAGTTAAACGCAAATATACAAATGCAAACAAACACGCGACACATACAATCACGTTCACGCACGCATGCATGAACGATAAAATTTTAATTGTTTATGTCTGGATTTTCAATAATTATAAAAATAAGGGAGAGTATACATAATAGTATCGAGTGAGAGCTGAATTTTAGATAGATGAGAATAAATCTACTCAAGGATAACAGCATCACAATCTCATTATTCTCACTCGTGTGAATCCCACCATGGTTCCGCTTCATATGTGTAGACAATATATTTATACATACTTTTTCCATTTTTCCAATACTTACAAGCAACGTTTGTGTGAAGATGGTTCATTCTCAATATATAACTTTGCATAGTTGTTACTACACATGAACAGTGACGCTTTAAATGACATCAAATTCATCAACACTACATGAGAATAATTGGGGGTTGTATAAATTTGCATCACGTAAATATCGTCCACTCGTTGCGCAGTGCTGATCTATAATATATGATTTTATCGTACTACTGTATGACATATTGTTATAATGGTTAAAACATAAACGTACATTCACAATATAACGATAGAAAATGCACGCGATATATATGTATAAACATCACTTTCACCGTGAAACAACCACGCGTTACTATGTGCCTGATATGTCTGCATATGTATTGTGATTTACACTCACATGCCAATGTTTTGCCATATAACAAACCAGTCTTTCCCATACAATCAAAATATCTTCATTTTTCTTATATTTACTCTTTTTTGTACATTTTTCATATATGTACGTTATAACACCACGAAGTGAATATGATATATAGTAAGGTGGCTGTCCATAATTCACAAACTATAGTTTCAGATGGGACGAAATATAAGTATTGGTTCAACCACGTGCGGCGCGATTTCTCTTTCAGATGCCTCGTTTACACTGACCTACTAACACCCAATCTTCAATATCACTATTCAGACGATGAGCCGAATTAAATTTTTGACCGAATGATTTACTATTTATTTTTATGTTCTCCAATCGATAATCTGGATGATCATTTGATATAACGATACAGCTTTCATGTTGCCAATATCATGGTTTGTGAATAGTTGGCATCACGAAATACTAATAAATAATTTTTTCTTCCAGTGAATTCAATCATTTCTATTCATAATTCTACCATTACCATATCACTTGATATTAATAATTAGATGATTATTTGTATTATCAATCTTTTTGAAGAAAGACGAATATATATCTATTGAACAAATATTTGTCACCAGATAGATGAAGAACCGAAACAAATGTATCTATTTTAGATCGCGATATATGGAAATATAGAAAATTCGATTCTTCTTCATCACACAACATCTTTTTATGTTCAAATTCGAGAGAGAATAGATAATGCGATGCAGCGAAAAGAGAGAGTGGTAGATGACCAGTCGCTTGGTGATGTAGTGGCGGTGGTATGGTAGTGGTAATTATGGTATCACCAAGTATTCCACGTTTTCGAAAGCAACTGGCCAAGTTTCTGCTTTTGATTTATTTGAAGATCGAAAAATCTTAGCCAGTATTGGGATCGGAAAATTTCGAATGTAAATTTTCTATCTCCCATGTACAATGAGAAATCATAATGAAATGAATGGACATGAAAAAATATATGCATGGACGATTATTTATGCCGCGTATCTTATATAGATTAGCTTATTCTAATATTCTTCACCATCACTCTTTATCACGATATAAAAATATTGAAAATATATAATTATGAATGCAAATGATCAAATTTTTAATTTCATTCTCTCACTTGTATTATTGACATTCTCCCCACAGTGGTGCACGTAATTACAAAAACATGGAACTCGGTGAAAGTACTTTTTTCATATATATATATATATATATTGCATGAATGCGGCTACCAACTGCAAAGAAGATCACGATGTAGTAATTATAGATTTTGCATTTTATGTCTGTTTATTTTGCAGCATATACCCGATCCTGATGGTCATTGGTTCTGTCATATTGATCCGCAATGAAGTTAGTTTGTCGCAAGTACATCAATTCGATATATATGGTAAGTCGTTCAGAGAAGTATATTTTTTTCAATTTTTAAATATTACACAATATCAAGTAATTAACACGTTTTTATTATAACAATGCATATAAGTTCAATCACGTGTGTTGAATTCAATGGATCCTGTAGTATATTACAATTTTAGTTCTGACTCCCCCCTCAACAGTATAATACAAAATATACTATTTTTTTCGATTTTCAAACAGGATATACATACGGAATCGATGCCGATCTTCAAGCAAGGGCACGTATGGCAATTGAAACTGAGCATCGTGCACAGTTGATGAAAAATCGGTGAGTCACGACAAAAATGTGGGTATATTATAACCATTTTTACATTGACTAGGCTATTTTCACGTATTAGTCCACCACTCCTTGATGCGCGGAAACCATAAAAACCCGCCACAGTCAAAGAAGTCAATATCCTTCACGGTATCATGAATATAAGTTTCAACTGCTAATTAATGTTCGGAACTTATACATCTGTGTAAGGATCATGACTTTTAAGTGTTCATCTTGGTGAATATATAATATCAATGAACTTGTTCATGTAGACATATTCGACCACAGTTGGGGCTAACTGGAACAATTCCTGAATATTCATTTTTCTCTAATTTATAACGATAGTCTCAATTATTCTAATTACAACAATTATATTTATAATACCATGGACTAATATTTGGATGTAGTTTTTCCGTTTTTATATTCATTTGCATGGGTAAGTTATATATATAATGAATATAACACGCCCAGTGAGCTACAACATATCTCTTAAATGAGTATATGAATCAATATGTATCTTCATCTATGCATCAAAATGCAAACTGAACAAATGAAAAGTAGATTTGACAGAAATTGTAGAATAAAGAAATTCAAGGAAAGCGAGCTCAATGGCGTACATCTTTCTCTTCCATGCTCATAGTGTTGACACACACACGACATACATTATTAATCCACACAAACAGGTAGACCGGTTGTACGTGTTGTCATGGCCGTGAAAGTAAAACCCGTCAGAATAATCGAGTGATGACGCAAGTTGGCATGATAGGCACAAGAATGTAAAAGTTGACTATATAACAAGGACAAAAAAGAACAAAAATCCAATAGTTATACTGGGATGATTTTACTATATTACATCTATTGATTTTGTATATTGTTATTTCAGACAACAAGGAGGAACATATGGAATCGTTAATGCATGTGAGGACACTTGGGAGAGTCCATGTCCGCCCAGTAAATACCGAACCCCGTCAGGTGGCTGCAACAATATACGTCATCCATCTTGGGGAGCGCGTGGTTCGCCGTTTCTCAAATTTCTCACTCCTGCATACAGTGATGGTAAATCCATTTGATTCTGTTTGTATTCTCTCATATTATATTCTTGAAATTTTAACGAATTTTAACTGGGGAATATAAAAGCGAGGAATGATAAAGGATAAAAAAGAGTATGAAAGGAAGACAGCACGTGCATGTATGCAATACTTGCATGTCTGCCTGCATGCATAAATCTATATAGAAATCCTTTTTGCAATGGCATCTACTCTTTGGGGTTCGGGAAGGTTCAGGCAAGACGTACGTTCAGAAGAAGAACATTTGCAAAAGTGCGGTTATTAAATAGAGGCTGAAGAATAGGAATGAAAATGTAACTAATTCCTAGCTCTACAATAAGTTCTACAACTCAACACGATATGATAACCGTATGTCGTCGACTTCATCTTTATTTTCACTAATTTATATGCCACATTGGAATTCTAGTCCCACTAGCAACACACGATTATGCTCCACTATGTGAGACTCCATCCACGGAGAAGCAAAAAATGTATATATAATGAAATGTTGAAAATAATCTTGCATATGATACAGTCATGCTATGTTATTTACACCCATGAACATAAGTAGAAAACACTCAACCGCTCGGAAAATTTCACTATTACATTCTCATAAGCATTATATATACCAATACTGCATAACAATACCAACTTTTATCAATGATTTATCAATCATAATGTCTGTTGCATATATGATCAAAGCATTATCTCATAAATATTTCACAGGTTTATCGACGCCGAGATCATCTGTGGGTCGCCAAGCACTATTGTCGCCAACAGATATTATCACAAAATTGGAATTGTCAAAATCATCAAGTGAAATAGAGCGACAAGAACGCAAAACACTAACACGTCTGACAGGTCTATGGGCACAACTAATTCTTCGAGATATTGCACAACCAATCGTACCGAATATCGATATCTCTGGATGCTGTGAGATACAAAAGTCCCATCAGAATCATCACGAATGTTATCCAAGCTATGATAGTGATGGAAAATGCAGGCCTTATATGAGAAATGTACCAACGCGAAATGTTGACGCATGTGAATTTGTTAACAGACAACAGATGAATGGAGCATCGAGTTATCTCGATGGTTCTGATATTTATGGTAGTACTGACAATCAAATGTACAATTTGAGAAGTCACATCGGAGGACGTGTTAACATAACGGCTTGCTCTGTATGCACTGATAAAAATAATAATATTCTGGGCCATTTATATACCATAATATTGAATGAACACAACAGAATAGTGAGTCGTCTCGCTGAAATTAATAATCATTGGGATGATTCAAAACTATTCCTTGAAGCGCGACGTGCAGTCGTTGCCCAAATTCAACGGATAACATTTGATGAATTTGCACCAAGTGTGCTTGGCGAGTCGTTCGCTAGTTCAATGCGCCAGACTGACACAGTGCCAATAAGCCGCTTTTATCATGGATATTCATCTGGGAAAAAACCTGGTACCCTTGATGCTATTGCCCTTGCTGTTTTACCAGTGCTCACCTCACTCTCACAGCCGTCATCATCACCACCACTACACCACCGTTATGAAAAAAATTATAATGATAGATATGGTACTTCCCAAGATATAACTAATAACGGAGCGCCGCTCAATCTCGATCTCAATTATCTTCATGAATCATCAATCCATGACGATGAAGACTATTTTAACATGTGGAATTACAGTGCCTTATTAATTCACGCGGCACGTGATCATGGTATTCCAGGATACAAAGCTCATCTTGAATATTGCATGAATACTACAGTAGGCTCACATAATACACCGAAAATTGATGCCAAAGATCTATCAATTCTCAAAAATATCTATCATGATTATGAAGACATTGATTTGTTGATTGGTGGTTTATTGGAGACACCGAGTTCAGGCGGATTGTTTGGACCGACATTTTCTTGCATTCTCATGCATCAATTGAGAATTATTCGTGAATCTGACCGTTTTTGGTATGAAAACGATTTACCACCGTCGAGTTTTTCAATAAATCAACTCGAAGCAATCAGGCGGTCGAGTTTCGGAGGATTATTGTGTGCCAACTCCAACATCTCCGCCATTCAACCAATGGCATTTATTCCAAGTGATGCATACTTGAATGCCAAAATTGATTGCGCAAGGCATTCAAGCCTCGATCTCTCTGCATGGACTGAAACAATCACTGAAAATGTTAATAATGAAATGATGATAGATCTAAATCAATCGGGGAATTATGGTGAAATACCAAGTGAAATCGTCGATGACGTATTGACTGATGAAAAATTACCACATATATTAAGAACAAATCTGTCAATGATTCATGGTTCGGAGTCTATGATAGACGTTGAAGTATTAAAATCAGCTATCGCAAAAGCTGAAAATGATTTGATGGCACGTAAACGACTCGAATATAATTCTTGGCTTGAAAAGAGGATAGCTGATCCTAAGTCACCAGCTGGTACCGCCGCCAGTTTTTCCAAAGCCAATAAAGATGCTTTGATTCTCGCTAATATATCAATATTTTATGAACTTGCAACAAATGAAATTTTAAACGGGCCACAAGGATTGTTACGACGCCGTAAACGACAAATATTCGACAATTCTGATAATGTTCTTGGGTTGCCGAATAGTGGAGATTTCACCGATATTTTACACAATATCGATCTGACAAATTTCTTATCGAATACAAAAACTCCAACCAATCATGAAGAAATTGATTGCCCACCTGAGGATGGCGTTTGTGACCCAACGTATCCTTATCGTACTTTCACTGGTCACTGTAACAATCTCCGTAATCCAACCTTGGCCAAATCATTAACAACATTTGCGCGTCTTTTACCGCCATCATACGACGATGGAGTTTCAAAACCACGAATAAGATCGGTTACCGGCGGCATGTTACCGAATCCAAGACTCATTTCAACTACGATACATCCGGACATATCGAACCTTCATAATCGTTATACCCTAATGGTAATGCAGTTCGCACAATTTGTTGATCATGATTTGACAATGACGCCAATTCACAAAGGATTTGCTGAATCAATTCCCAGCTGTAGATCATGTGACTCGGCCCGTACTGTTCATCCTGAGTGCAATCCTTTCCCAATACCACCTGGTGATCACTTCTATCCAATAATAAATGAGACAACGGGCGAACCGTTATGTTTTCCTTCTATGAGATCATTACCAGGACAACAACATCTTGGTCCACGTGAGCAAGTTAATCAAAATACTGGATTTCTAGATGCCTCTGCGGTCTATGGTGAAAATGTATGTATCGCCAATGTTTTACGTGGATTCAGTGGGCGTATGAATATAACGATTCATCCAACTCGTGCCAAAGATTTATTACCACAATCTGCAACTCATCCTGAGTGCAAATCATCGTCAGGTTTGTGCTTCATTGGTGGTGATGCTCGAGCATCAGAACAACCGGCACTCACAGTAATGCATACAATGTGGGTGCGCGAACACAATCGCATAATGGACGGTTTAAGACGTGTCAATCCACATTGGGATGCTGAAAAACTTTATCAGGAAACAAGAAGAATTGTTAGCGCAATGCTACAGCACATAGCGTATAATGAATTTCTCCCGCGAATACTTGGCTGGAATGCCATTAGTCTTTATGGCCTTAAGCTCCTTCCCCATGGTTATTACCGAGAATATTCGCCAACATGTAATCCGAGTATCCTGACCGAATTTGCAAGTGCGGCTTTTAGGATAGGTCATTCGCTATTGCGTCCACATTTACCTCGAATGGACCAAAATTATCGGCCTATTGATCCACCAATACTATTGCGCGATGGTTTTTTCAATACTGATATGTTATATAGGCCAGGCATGATCGATGAAATGATTCGTGGGCTTGTTGCCACGCCAATGGAGACTATGGACCAATTTATAACAGGTGAAGTAACAAATCATTTATTTGAAAATCGTCAAATACCACATTCTGGCGTTGATCTTATCGCTCTTAATGTCCAACGTGCGCGTGATCATGGGATACCATCTTATAATGATTATCGTGCCCTTTGCAATTTGAAACGTGCTACGACTTTTGACGATCTCTCGAGAGAAATGGCACCAGAAGTGATAGCGCGGCTGAAAAGAATTTATGCATCAGTCGATGATATTGATTTATTTCCTGGTGGAATGAGTGAAAGGCCGTTGCAAGGAGGCCTTGTTGGTCCCACATTTGGATGCATTATTGCAATACAGTTCAGACAATTACGTAAATGCGATCGTTTTTGGTATGAGACTGATGATCCCAACATTCGTTTTACTGAAACTCAACTGGCAGAAATTCGAAAAAATACACTTGCCAAAGTAATTTGCGAAAATATGGATTCGCATATTGAAATGCAAAGAGCTGCTTTCGACCTACCGTCAAATTTTTTGAACCCACGTGTGCCTTGTGGCTCGATGCCTGCTATGGATTTCTCTTCATGGCGTGAAATGAAACATGGATGCCACATTGGTGGTAGACGTGTAGCCATTGGTGAATCTGGTTTTCCTACACCATGTACAAGTTGTGTGTGTAGTAATGAAGGTACACAATGCGCTTCACTCCGAATAACCGATTGTGATCAATTATTACGCGAAGCATCACGTGAGGCTATTTTACGTGACGATGTATGCACAGCACAGTGTGGCTTTGCTCTCACTGTCTCTGATCAGATCACTCGCAGTCGTTCGCTTGATTCATCATCAAACGCTGCTACTGCAAGCACATTTTCATCTGCATTTTCTTCAACCACCACAAATTCATTCAATGGTTTCAAATTCCCTGATCTCTCACAATTTCTTGGGTAAACTGTCACATTATTCATTTTCAACGACATGTAGTTATCCCACGTTCTAGCTCCACTTTAATGGGTAATCATTAATGTATGCTGTTTTCCATTATCTTTGTTGTGTGTTCATACCAATCTATTTCATGATATTAACAGTACAACATAGTGAAATATGTATTTCATATGAACCTTGTTTTAGAAATACATATTGTGGTGAATGACCATACCTGCATGAGCAAGTGTAGTATGGGAAATTTAATTTTCTTCCGTTCAAATTGTCTTATTTGCAATTAATGTCATTCTTGATATAATTTCCTTCGACATAGCTTAATCATAGACTTGGTCACATCAAAGAACTATCAACTTAAACATTGTGACGACTGCATGATTGTTTGAGCACGGGTATGTGTGTGTGAATGTAGTCGTGAATATAATTACTATTTACTTTCAGCTATGTGCTCATCATCACTGCCAGAGAGTAGCCAATAATCAGTATACATTTTTCATGTACATAATGATGTTGTAACGTTATATCAGTTAATCGCTTGTTATTGTTATGTAGCAATGAAGTAGTAAGTCGTTCGTATCGTTGAAAACGAGCCAGTGGTGATTACGTCATGTGATGATCGCCAAAATTCTATCGAATATGAACAAATTACAATAATTTATAGTGTATATCCGGTTAGTTCAACGATGTGATTGTATTCGCAACCGATTGTGTCGACATCGTTGAATTTTCCTCATTATTGTATAATTTTTCATATCTCTTAAAAATCTGAAATTGATAGGATCGCGGCGATATCACGCGTACGGTCATCGGCGGCGAGTCAGAAATTATTATTTGTTATCATTACTGTGCTTGTGTTTTTTTATGTTTTTCCGTTGATTTTTAATCTTTTGTGTACTGTTAAACGGGTTATATGTCAGACAGATGCTCTTTATAAATATAGTACTTACCATGTATTTTTTTTTTTATAAATTATATAAAACTTCAACCACTAATACTGTTGTAATCGACTTTTCTCTTCATCGTATAATGTTTTTATGAATAATTAATCGAATCCCGGATATGAATGTAATTGATCGTACATTCAGAAGAATTGAGTCGAATTTCTCAATTTAATGACAGTAATGTGAGTGGGCTGATAATGATGAATATATATATGACAATAATAAGAATAATAATAATAATATTGAATTCCTATCGATAAATCGGAATAAATGATTGATACAAGTGAGCGATCAACTCGCGGAAACCTCTTGTTTGTTGTTGATGGGTGAAGTATTGTCTTGAGTTGAGGTTGTTTGTTCCGTGCAACGCCATAGTCCATAAGTTTTGCCTACAGTTGTTTGCCAAAGTCTTAATGTACCGTCTTCAGAACCGCTAGCATATAATTCACCGTCAGGTGAGAAACGCACACAATGCACTGGCCCGAAGTGTCCTTTGAAAGACTCTGAAATGAAAGAATAATATTACTCAATACGGATAATTGTTGAAATAACTTGGACAATAACTACGGATATTAATTTACTGTGTATAATTCTGAATTTACCTATTTCCATGCCAGAAGCATAATCGAATTTATACATTTTCAAATCTTCTCCTCCACAAACAAACATGGTACAATCAGGATGGACACTGACGCTATTTACCTGGGTAGGTACTGTGAACTCACGTATTTTTGTGAGGCTTTAAGAAACAAAAGATGATAAGAGTTACTACAGTAATACAGTTTACCTGCAGAATTAATTTACTTTTTTTTTATAGAAGACTTACTCCTTGCTATTCCAAAATGTGACAATATTTGAATGTGTTGTGGTTATCACCGAGCCTTCTCTAGAAACTTCCATTGAACTGGGAATAGCGGGAAAATCTATTCGTCGTGCCTCTTGACCGCTATTTCGATCCCAAACTCGCAACGTTTTGTCATCCGCGCAGCTCACTAGTAATTTATTGTCTTGAAAAAAAGTTACTTGTTTTATGAAGCTTGTATGGCCTGCAAACATCTGAAATTGAGGACATATTTATTCAATATATCAATAGTACGTCAATGCTGGTTGTTTTTACGGTGACCCGATCTATCTATTGAGAACCATTCTCCACTTTGCCATCATCATTCACATCATTATTCCTATCAATATTTACTTGAGGCGAGGCATCCGTCCGATTGAGATCAAATATTCGGAGTAATTTCTCATTAGATCCAGTACCAAGGTGATTTGAGTCGGAACTAAAAGTGACAGACTTGACTATGTGATTGTGTTGGAATGAATGAATTTCTTCTCCTTTTATAGCGTCCCAAACTTTGGCATTGAAGTCTGCTGCCCCAGAGGCTGCTCTTGTCGCTTGGCGATTCAAATCAACACCCCATACGGCACCTTTATGACCTTCGAACGTTCCAATCCAATCGCCCGTATCTCCTTGTCGTAACATAGGCTTGCCATCTGAAATACGTGCCAATAATACTTTGAATTGTTGAAAAAACTAGAAATTATGTACTATCAAGTCTGATGTTGTTCGCTTTTTAATTTTGCAATATCAAAATAAAGTGTGACCTTCAATTACCAGCTAACAACCGAGTCTGAATAAATACCACCTCAACCGTGTCAAGGCAATCAACAATTTATGTATGCATGCATGTATCTATGCATATATGTATGTATATATCAGATGCATAAATAAGCATGCAAATGAAAATAGAAATGGCAATGATTCCAAAAAAGAGAGCGAAATAACTCACTCGAATTTCAGAGTCGCGTGAAGGAGAAAGTGTAAGTTTAGCATCGTAAAAAATAAAGCCGGTACAAACCTTTGCATGCGGATATGAGATAATATCCAGTTTCCGTAACATCAGAAAATGCTAAATGTACAACAGGCCTAGTGTGTCCACTGCAGGTTAACGGTGTTTGTCGCAAATTAGCCATATCTCGTTGGAATTCACTCACTTGTCAATTTGTTATAGGTTCAAAACACCCAAAACAAAATCAATAAAAACAATATTGTATGGTATAATTTGAAATTTGAAATGCGTTCAAATGATAATTCAGTGCAAAAAATAGACTGTGATGAGATAGACAATTATCATCGTGAACATCATACACATAGGCGTATGTAAATGTTCTATTATTCATTTATTTATCAGTTCAATAATATGTATATATATTTGAAATGTATACACACATAATAATGAATACTGCTGGTGTTGGCGCTTAATGTTCAATGTACTTCTTATTACTTCGTGCCAATCTGCGAATGACTAGGTGCGAGTAGCCATGACACTAAACAATACACACGCACACAACGTGACGTGAACTGATTTGAGCACTTGATGATATATACACACTTTCATGAGTACAATTGCTCTTACCCGAGTACACGTGTATAACAGCCCACAGATATACTGATAGATAGGTATGTGAGTGGCGGCACGGTACGCATGCGCATGCACATGCGCATGAATTATAGTCATCAAAATACTTTATCCATAAGTATTATATATATATTGTGTGTGTGTACTGTGTAGGGCCGTATTGTACAGGTGCATAAATATAGCACAATTAATTTGAGCAAAAACTTTATTTTGCACATAAAAATTAACTGAAAGTCAATCATTTCAGGGATTCTATATGATCTTTTCACCATCATTCTGCTGTTGATTGTATGCTAACAGACGTTTCGCATTAAATGTTACAAAATATTCTGAAACAAAACTCCAACACTGCAGTTTGTTTGTGAAATTTTTAGAATACACATATAAATTAGATAAATTAATACATAATTGTTATGATTCTTTAAATTTTTCATACAGTGTCTTCAAACTACTTGAAGAATATATACGTCAAACGGTTTCATTGTCTCATATCCATTGAAATATTATAGGTGAGCATATATACAGTGTCGCATACATCGGTATATGTACATAAATATATGGGTGTTTTCTGGTGATTATAGATTTGGTCAATTTAACTCATATCAGCTCATACTCAGATTAATGAGTACCATATATATATATATACATGATCATCTCACTTGAATACGCTCAGAATGCTCAGAAAGGAGTAGGAGTACTCAAAGTTCCCAAATATAAGTTAAATAAGTTTAATAAAACATTTTATTCTCGATTAATTATAAGCATTCGCAATCATATCAATCATATTATAATAAACAACACGAGAGATTATATAGAATATGTGAATGTAATGAAAATTATTGTGTGATGTGATTGAGCATGACTAAAATTCATAAATATATTGCAGGAGCGTTAACACGAACAGAAAGGGAAAATACGTAATTATGATTATTTCTATTCACAACTGAGATATCCTACATTTATTTGATAAATTTCTTTTTTCCTTCCCCACATATGATAGGTTATCCAATTTTTCGTACTGTATATGGTATCTATGACATGGAAACACATTGTGGCGGCAAATGAGATATGATAGTAAGGTTGATGAAATGACTAGTCACAACTGCCGCATGAGTGCTCCATCCGGGCATTGTTGTGAGGGCTTATAAAAATATAACAAGACACGTTCGATTAATGTCATATGTTGCGATCGAAAAGCCGGGTCAACGTATAATGATACCATGTATTGGGAATGATCATTCGTGATATTGTTATATGTATGAATATATATATTTGTTCATAGAATTAAACAAGATAACAGACGACTATATCAACGATAAGATTATAATAATTGAAAATGGACAATGAGTTGCGCGTGGCAAAGCCTTATATGACATTAAAAGAGTTGTATGACAGTTTGGATGATTTGAAGCCGTGGCCAGGTACAACTAGATTACGAGAATGCACTGAATATGTATATACGGCAAACGACATGGATAAGAATGGGCGGATAGTCCAACTGCGAAAACTCGATCGAGATTTACAACCACGAACAATAATATGCCACGACATGAAAGGAGGTTATCTACAAGACAAGTGAGTACTACAGGGAGGGAAATTTCTGCCAGAGTGAGCCTCGCCTGGTTATATATATTCATACTCAGTATAACGTTTATAAAGTAATTCGATTACTGTGAGATGCATTTCATTATTCGTAGATTCGTTGATGGTTCATCGGCTCATGACTCGTATCTCTTTTATCATTGGTCGATTGTTGATATTTTCATATACTTTAGTCACCATTTGGTAACCATTCCGCCGTATGGTTGGATTCATGCTGCACATATTCATGGAGTGAAAGTTCTCGGTACAGTTATTACGGAGCGAACTGATGGCGAACACATTTGGGAAAAAGTTTTATCCACAACAGAGGAGACTAGACGATTTGCCGATGCCCTCGTATTGTTAGCGCAGTTTTACAACTTTGAAGGATGGCTGTTGAATATTGAAAACACCATAAAACCCTGTAACATTGAGCGTCTATTATATTTTGTTCAATATTTAACAGACAGGATTCATAGTAAAATACAAGGTTCTCAAATTATTTGGTATGACAGTGTCACTATTGACGGCGACTTGAAATGGCAAAATGAATTGAATGATAAAAATAAGTATGTATAACTTATGCTTATTTTCATTACTTTTTTTTGATTGAATACATTTGAAATGCATCGTAACTATCATCATTAGATGTTTTCTAGATAATTGCGATGGAATATTTTTGAATTACAATTGGACTGATTCGGGATTAGAGAATAGTAAGAAGTTAGCTGCTGAACATGAACGGATTAATGATATCTACGTTGGTCTTGATGTATGGGGTAGAGGATGTCCTGGTGGAGGTGGCTTCAATACTGCTGAGGTTGGATATTTCATTGTGTAGATCATCGAATACTTTGCATCTGAATAAATTCATATAATATTGATAGGCATTGAAGCAAATTAGAGCGCACAACCTTTCGGTTGCAGTATTTGGTCCAGCTTGGACACACGAATATTTTAGAGGTGAAAAATTTCAGCAAATTGAGAATATATTTTGGGCGCAACTCACTTCGTTAATGTTCATACATGTGCCCATATATGACAATGAAAAATTTGTTACATCATTTTGTCGGGGATCAGGACGGCATCATTATAGAAGTGGAATTTGTGATAAACGTGTGGAGACATCATTTTACAATTTAACACAACAACAAACTCAGATATCTGTGCCAGCTACACACCTGATATTCACCCATCAAAATCAGGATAGTGTAACTATAAATAATGATTCCGAGAAAGTTGAGAAGAGTGATGTGCATATTTACCAAACGGCTTTTGATAAAATTATTATCCGAGATAGAGTAATAGATTTGCAAGAGGTGAATTGCAAACACCGCGATGAAAACAATCAATATATTAATTTCAACAATGAATTTTCTTATGATGGTGGGGGTTGCCTTGAATTGGTGACTATTAATAG
This sequence comes from Meteorus cinctellus, assembly GCA_030523045.1. NCBI lineage: Eukaryota > Metazoa > Arthropoda > Insecta > Hymenoptera > Braconidae > Meteorus > Meteorus cinctellus. Next base: position 35,532 of record JAPYZF010000687.1, read on the forward strand.
TGTTCCGCATTCATATCATAGGTAAATTTTTTTCATTTTGTATGAATGCATGAGTGTATGTGTTTCTTAATATATATAACTATACTCATCAGATTGTTCCTTATACACCTCGAGTTCGACTCAGATATGGAAGTAATTATTATTTACCAGAAGCACGGAGGAATTATGAATGATGTAGTTGCTGAAAATAACGACGTCACATCGGAATCTCCAGTATTAATATTGGTTAACGATAATATGGAGAAACGTTTCATGTCATATAATAATGTCAAAGTAGAAGGAAAATGGCGTCAAAGGTACCGATCATTCGCTATCTTAATGTTGCTGAAAAAAAGTATTTATATAGTTATATCGTCTCTTAATTTCTTATTTTCCTATTCAATATACAGTAATTATCGTATTGTGGACATGAAAACTATCCACCAAATATGTGTATTTTTCACATCGACAGGACGTTATTATATTGGGAAAATTCAAGTACAACCGAAGTCCCATCATCATCCTCTTCTTTGAAATGAAGAAATCATTTCATTCTAAGATTTACTTTCCACAGATACATTTATACAGATGTATCGTTCGACACTATTATATTTTATCATGTGATGCATATTAATATATATAATTTAAAAAAATAAGTACACCCTCTTTTTTTTTTCATTATTGATTTCATTACATTGTGAATCACATGTATATCATGCACTTGATCTTAAGTCATCCTTAAGACGAAAATATTATGCAACAGACGATGAAGGGAATAGGATCCGAATAAAATTAGGGTTGTAGTAATAGTATACTTAATTAGTGACTTCTTCTATTTCTACATACACAATTTTTCACATCGATCCCATAAAACTCTGCAAAGACTTCATGTCCATCTAGAGTATCATCGCGATAGGGAATACGGTCCGCATATGTGTCGTTAGAGATTCAACGTCAATTCTCGATCAGAAACTTGATCATTTCCAAAATAGCAAATGCGATGATGTCATTTCTGATATAAGAGTCGAAGTTTCATGAAGTTTAGGGAATGTCGAGTTGCGTACGAACTGGAACCTTATGTTATATCCTTACAAGCACCATTGTGGCTTGATGCACTAACCATAGACAACTGTAATAATCGCACAAATATAAAAAAAAGTTCAATAAGCCGGGTAATTGAAAAATGAAATTCGTCAGTGAGTCATTTATTCAATCTCGCACAGGTAATTGAAAGATATGCTCTGTTCACTGCGGTACGGCGTCGTTTCACATTATTTATCGACTCTGCGAGATAAACAAAAGATAGAATAGAAACTTCCAATGTTCAACTTAGGTTTTATTACAATTTCGTGTATATATATATATATATATATACGGAACAACCTTGTACATGCTTTGCGAACAGTTATTATGTAAAGCGATAATAAGGAATATGGAAAAATCGGTCACAAGTCATCATAATTTCATTATCTTTTTAATGCATATAGTGACTATCCTCCTGTTCTCGTTATATTGCTCTTCTTTTGGATTTTCTACTCACATATGAGCCATCCCAAGAATTACACATTCAAGAATCTGTACAAAAATAAAACATTGAGATCACCGGAGAAGATAATTTAATGAGATATCGTTCCCAGATGAAGGCTTTTTTAATTGGATGCATATTCTATATGACTGCGCCCAAACGTTAAATTTTTCCTTAAAAAAAATAAGACAAGTTCTCTATGACTGCTCATTGTTTTGTAAGCTATAGTGATTTTTCCACTCGTTATTACATAATACTTTTATTAGGAAGGTATGTGTTAATGTTTTGTACTATGACGAGGAATTTCTTTTCTATATTCCTGTTTTCTATTTGTTTGGTTTTTTTTATTATCATTCCTCGCACCGATCTGCAGTATAATTATTATAATGAACCATTGATATCTCTTAGGCAAATTGAGAGTCATGTTTCAGCATTCCGTCCACACTCTATCATAAACATATATATATATATGTATATGTTGATGGATGAATCCTCGGAATACTTGTCAGTTATTTTTCGTATGCTTTTTTCCCATTATGAATAAATATTCATCATCTCTGACACACATTTAAGCCGTAGCGTGCTTTTCGACGTACAAACAAATAAGAATGGCTCAATGATAGAAAATACATTATTATCACTATTCGTATTAACATTAATTATGTTTATTATTATTATTATTATTATTATTGTTATTATTATTAACTAACACCGGACATGTCAATATTCACTATGAACCGCGGCGATATTTTGTAATCATGATTATGATACTGTATGTTCCACTCATTATCTTGAATCTCTATATATTTCTGTGTCACTCATTCTCCTCTTATGTTTTACAGACAATTTGGGATCGAGTCCGATTTGGGTTTGACACTGCGTAGAAAAATATGATTCTATTCGCTCGCCATCATTGTTTATGCGTTTGAAAAGCATACATTTCACAATGTTCAGAATACACCCGCCAACTTCTTTAATAGATGTGCTCATAATCTGTATTTAATTTAATACAATCGATGCATATGTGGTAATTACATCACTTATGACGTAGTTCATAATCTTATCTGAATTGAAATAATGCACGGAGGAAGCTCGCAATATGAAACTTGGCAAAAAGTCAAATTCACTGTCCAACAATTGAAAGTAGATTTGCTCCATATTTTAGATGGCATAAATTACGGTATGTTGGGATGAGAACTGAATATCTACCAAGTACATAACTTTGCGAGAAAGCTTTACTTTCACGACAATGTAATAATGCTCTAAAATACACACTTTTTATGGCCAACACACAATCCTTTACATCATCGTGTTTTCTACTTTGCAATACAAAAAATATTCAATTTTTGTCATTCGCAACCACCGTCATGTTCCCTAAAATAAACCTTCTTTCTCAATGTCCCAATTTGTTCATAGGTTTTTTGTTTTTGAGTAGCAAGTTATGTTAATGAAACTCAGTAAGAAGACAAAGAAATTAAAGATTTACTTGGCAAAATTTTCCATGCTTCTGTTTCGCCTAGCTACTGCGCCAGAAAATATTATCAAATGTTATTTTTCAATAGAAAATAAAAATCCTTGCTCATTAGTCTACCCTCTATCATTTCGTTCTTACAATTTTATGTCAATTAGAGTCACCATTCAGGACTGCTCCATGTCTTGAAATTATAAATTGACAAATTTGTGTGTCATATAATTATTACTCGATCAACCATTTCACCGGGCATGCATATACACAACCATTCACTCTCCTCCACACTAATCCTCAGACAGCCTCGTCATCAAATCAATCGGTCATACATAAACTAGAGTGCAGCTATAATGTATACTGCTATACATACAAGCCATCTCTCTACACACACACACACACACACATATGTTTTATCTGAAATTCATACGCTTTGACATTTTTATTCCTAAACTGCGAATATGGTAATCATAATGTATACCATTACAATACTAATCTCAGCAATAAAATCTCCATATTCTTCCATAATGATCGAATGAGTATTTGACAGTATCCGTTCATTTGTTATACAATATTCTGCATATCAATGTTTATTCTCCTCCATCGATTATTCTTGCGTTTTTTATCTCGATTCGGAAGCACAGTTATGTACGTAAAGATGAGGCAACACGAGAAAAGAAGTCAGTGCTACGGAAAACATTCTATTGCTCGTTACAGTACTCATCAGTTTTTCATCAAATTTATGGTGCATATTTTCAATTCCCTAATTGAAACTGTTTTGTATCCTTGTTTGATCAATAGATTCATTCCGTCGCGAGAGAGAGAGAGAGAGAGAGAGAGAGAGAAAAAAAAGAACGAGTTCCTAACTTCATATTCCATAGCCGAGTCAAAATTGTGAACCGTGAATCGTATCACACTCGTATTCAATTAAATTATCGATATTTCGATATCACAAATCAAGTTTCCGTTATAAACTTTTGGTCTTAAAATATCTTAGGAAGTGAATTGATAAAAGTTATAGATGTTGTTTAACATAAAAAATGATAAGAATACGGAAAAACCTCCATATTTTCATACTCAAAACATGTATACGTCTACCCTGTTAAGGAATTCCTCAACAAAAAGAGAAAATAAGAAAACAATTCTACAAAAAATGTCTACGATGGGAGATGATCGATTCAGAGATCTATCTCTTACCATTTCATAATGAAAATTCATACATACATAGATATGATCAGTACTCGACAAATAATAATTTGAAAATAATCAAAATGAGATGAATTAATAGAAAACTAAGATTAATGCAGCTAAATACAAAAACAATGCACGGAAAGAATTAAAAAAATCCGGAATATTCGATATCACATGAAATCTGTCTTTTGCCAATCAATATATATCTACAAGCGATTGGTGTACGAATATCATACGTAAGCGACAAACTGCACTTAAAAAAATTGAGATCACTGAGATGGCAACGTATTTACAGATAATTAATTATCTGTAGATAAAATAAGATGAGAAAGTATGAAGAGTCAATTCAATGAGCTTAGACAAATGATAGTTGGACAATATTCTAGAATGCATCGATGTTCCCCACAGTAATCGACTCCTAAATATTTTGAAATTTGTCTCAATCATTTACTATTGCATTGGGGAAAACTCACTGTTCCATCAGTCAATGACTGCTACTGTAGTGTACAAACAATAAACTAATAACGTACCGGCCAAATAATTGCACAACGTTGTATATATATTCATGGTTGAGCGAGTAAAAAGAATACTGCTCCTGGTACGCGCGTCTGTTATTTATTTTGTTCATCGTTTGTGAATGAATCACGACAATTTCCTTACCTCTTCTCGTTAGTAGTGACAAAGTAGCGCTCAAAAATTTTTAACGTGACTGAGGAAACCGAGTTCATGCCCATGATACTGCGTCGAGGCGGTCAAAATTGATGGCCCAGTGACTGAAAGATGTGCACCGCCAGTTGTCGCAGCGAGATGATGAATATGATGCTGATGGTGATTAGCATTATTATTATTATTACCATTACTAGCATTATTATTATTACCGGTGTTATTATTAGTATTAGTATTATTATTATTGTTATTATTATTATTATGGTTATTATGGTTGTTGTTGTTGTTGGTGGTATTATTTTGCAGATGAGCATGTGAATCATGAGATTGATGGCCTGCTGTATGTGCGGAATGGATGAGATTATTCGGATGGGGAACTTGAAAATTCCCTGATGGCGGGGCTCAGGACAGGAGTGGACCCGAATGCCCACCAGGTAGTACAGAAGAAGCTGATACTGCTGTCGTCTGCATATTCGTAACATTACCGTGTTGTTGGCTCGGCTGACCATCTGCACTCACAGCATTGAATAATGTAGAGAAAAATGGATGGATAGGGCGATTGTACAAAATCTATGAATAAATATATTGACAATATTATGATGAATTATCAATTTCTTACTGGTATTTTGACTGAGCTCGGCTTTGACCCTTCTTGCGATGTGACTACGTGTATGTTTTCTCAAATGATCTTTACGATAGAATCCTTTGCCACATTCAGTGCAGACATGCCTCTTCTCACCCGAATGTATCACAAAATGTAATGTTAGTTGTTCCTTCCTCTTGAAAGCCTTTAAGCACACTGTGCAAACATATGGTCGTTCAGGATTATGACTTTGTTTGTGGCGTGTGAGATGATCTTTCCGTTTAAGACCTGCACCACAAATATCGCAGACAAATCTGCGTTCAAGCGTATGACCGAGAAGATGTTGTTCTAATAATTCTCGTTCAGGATAAGCCATATGACATTCTGGACAACAATATAATGTGGAACCATCAAGGGCAGTCGTTAGACGAATTTCACCTGGTTTAGGTCGTGGTTTTTTTTCTTTCGGCGTCTTCTTCTTCTTTTTTTTCTTATTACTAGGTGACATCATTATATTTGGAGTGGTCGTTGTTGCTACAGCAACCGATGTCGTATGTGCTTGCATCTCTGACTCTTTTTTTATACTCTCCGCCGAATATTTCAAGAAATGATGCAAACTCAATGGCAGAGTGCTTGCAGGCAAATGACTCAAGTAATCAGCAACGGTGGAACCGGGTGTAGCAAGTGATTGCCACGTTGCCGGCATCGACGCGGGTGTCTGTGTATGCGCATGTTGTTGATGATGTTGATGAATAGCGGAATATTCCGATTGCTGATTGACACTATTGTTGTCATTCGTCGTTGTTGTTGCCGCAGTTGTTGTTGTTGCTGTTGTTGTTGTTGGTGCTGCAGCAGCAGCCGCTGCTGTTGATTCATTACCATTTCTTGAATGTTCATCCGTTTTTTTCTCTTTCTTATCTTTTTCTTGAAGCAAATTGCACACTTCCTGTCGACCAAACAGTAAAATAAGTATACGATGATTATTTTTTATTTTTTAGAGTAATTTATATTTATCTAATGCAATAATACCTGATGATAGGAACGTTTCTCAACCGTTCCTGGTGAATTAGCAAGGCGTTGTTGGACTTGCTGTGTTTGAGAATACGGTAGGTTGGTATAATGCGAGTGTACATTGCTGTTTGGATACGCGCTTTTATTGTTCATCAATCCTTGTCCTTGGTTGGGTTGTGTTCCATTAGTATCTGCACGGTACTTTGCTACAACCGGCACCCCTATTGGAGGCTGATTTGGAAAATGATTCGAATACCTAGCACTCGCGCTACTAGCACCGTCTGTAGTGAATTGATGGATGCTAGGGATAGTACCAGGAAAATGACTTCCGAATGGCGGAAAATTCATCGCAAATTGTTATCTGAAACGAATTATTTATTTGAATGTGTACGGAAAAAATTTTTAATCAATTTCTTACAGCAATGATTTTTGTTTTCTCAAATATTGTGAAACGGTGTGTTTGATTATGTATTCATTATCATTTACTACACGCTGCCAGCTGCACTCGCCAATCGTAGCTCTTTACCCACTTTATTTTCATATAAAAAAATGTTCCCAAAGTTATATCGCATGCATGAAACAAATGACGTGAATTTTTTCCAGTTTATCCACGATATACTTTCACAATTCAATGTGTTTCAAAGGATCAATCACAATAAAGTTTGTATATACGTCTAAGTAAATCGGATGAGTTTTCGAATATAGTCGAATCGAGTTGAAATTTTAGTGCTGTAAACTTTGATTGTCTGTTGCATCATTTTCATAATAATTCCATCATCTTCAACAACAAAATTTCGTTAAACCATTTTTGTTAAATAATAAAGTCACACAATCCATTATCTATTTGCTCTGTATAATGAATATAGAGTGTCCTATATGATCAGAGTGGAAAAAGTGTTGGTTAATAGTGTACTGAATGCATATTGAAAGTGATGATATTTACACCCAATTCGAAAATATCATAACCAAATAGATCTGAATGATTTCGCGTATAATATCACATCGTTGGCCGTATAATGCCACTATATAATATTCACCCAGACGTATATTCAACATTTGCGAATCGAGGAAGATAAATAATATAGAATCGACGTGCAAACGAGGTATAACTGGATGGGCGCGGGTGTAATGACAGCTAAAAAGCGGCGCTCTCGAGTAGAAAGATTTCAATAGAGCAATCTATTCAAATCGTATCAACTATGATTATTGCCAACTTGTTTAACAACTATTGCGTGTGTCCTTTACATATTATGAAACACTATGGAATATTTGACAGTATGATGTCCCTTGATCATCTGGATGATAAAATAATATATAATGTATGAGAAAAAATATGGCCGTTCACGTGCCGGTAGTACATAATTCTATCATCTCGTTTGTTATGTCTATTGTCAATTATTATGTTAATATATATGAATACGATGCATAAATGTTTGCCCGTATTGTCAAAACAAAAGCATAATTTGAACATGAATCTGGGTGGAAAATGACATGGTCACATCTTATTGAGCATTAGTAAAAAAAAATAGTGGTAGGAATAAATTCGACATCCATACATTTAAATACATATATACCGTAGATGTGTATGTTGCACCAGCATGTATGGATGGATGCAGGGATACATAATGCATACACAATACATGAACCTATATATATGTATAAACCTCAATACTTGGCTCACCATTCATGCGGCCTTCGTGAAGATTGAATATATTGTATTTCATAAGGCCTCTTGTATCGTACTCCTTGACTCAAATATAAATCCACTCACCGTATTTCAAATGTTGTTGATGATAATTTTTTTTCGTATTTCATACACTACTTCCATGAAGCTTTCTTCTTTCCCCCCCTTCTGTCTTTTTTTTTTTTTTTTCAAAAAAATAAATGAGCCCAACGCTGTTGACACCTGTCCCGTTGTGCGTCCCCACTCCACTCGTCAGCCCTCTACTGCACCAGCCTCCAAACTATTTTTTCCCTGACACTTTGTGGCCCCCGCGAACATTGGCAAGCATCGCCGCCCTTCTTGGACCTCCACTACACTCGTCATTCCCTATTCCAAGCAATTCCCAGTTTCCACCGTTTCCGCGTGTCCCACAATCCGCGTTGCCCCCGCCGATGATTTTGACGGTGTGGGACCGTGGTGGACGATGTACGAATGGCGAGAATACCCGAAATTCAAAGTTGGGCGGTGCGGCAATTCATCGTAGTGTGGCAGCAGCGAACGTAGAGAGAATTTACATATGTATATGACATCGTGCACAATTTTTTCTCCATCTATTTTTTTTCGTGAATTTTACCATCAATATAATCACCGCACACGCATATATATATGTGTGTATTTGTGTCTGTGTGTGTATGTATGTATGTATGTATGTATGTATGTTAAGAACGATGTTTGTTTATGTTTTTCCAACTGGTTCCACATGCAACTGGGAGCCCTCTCATCTCTTCTATTTTGTCACTACAAGTTACGATAAAAGCTATTGATCTCCATCTCTCTCTCTATCTTTACGATTTTTTTTTACTTCTCATTTTTTATCATATTAAATTTACGATTTTATTTCAATATTTTTCCAATATTTATGTAAGTAACAATGAAAATGACTTACAAACGAATCGTAAGATCTACAACTATATCCATATAGCGATATTGATAATAATAAAATAACTATTATTTTTTCCACGTACAACTATACCCACTGCCTTAACTATAAGTTTTATTCAATTAAAAAAGTTTCAAACTTCAATTCCCACTGTATATATATAATTTCATAATTTTCTCCAATACGCCGCGCATCATCCCACTCATTTATTGTTCACTCCGTCGTAACGAAACTACTTCGCACTCTCGCCATGTGTTTGGTCAAGTTTTCAGTACCGACGGTATTAACTTTCATTGTTCCGTCAGTAATCCAATTGTAATTTGGTTCGATGTAAGAACAGTCATAAATCATAAATTAATCTACAAAACATTTGAGTCAACCCGCGGGATACGCACGTATGCCAGACAATTGTTGTCATAAGAAATTGTTCTATTGCCTAAGAGTGTGCAAATTTGTCTTCGATTAATATATTTATGATTCTCAGGCCATATCCACGTTATTGATATGTGAGTTATTGGTAATTGTTATCACGTCCAACTTGGCTGATGAATTAAAGCATCACATTAGTATATGAATGAAAAAACACTGTAAAAATACGGATTGCATCATAATTAAACAATTAATTTGGTTATTAATCTTTTCTACTAGTTCTACACAATTGGATTTAATTTGAAATGACAGAAGACATTTTCATTCAAACACTTTCATCATCGCGTGTTATTTTCTGTTTTTGTTATTTTTTTTTATTTAATTATTTTTTTCTTGTAAAAATAAACATTCAGTCAATCATGACTTCATTTTATCTCATGCGCTCATACACAATGTATTTATGTGAAACTACATTTTGATCGTCTCTAACTCAACTTGTTCGTTATGTATCAAATGAAACGAAAAAAAAAAAAAAAAAAAAAAAATTACAATCACATATTTCCTAATTTTTATTTTATATATTTACACAGTTATTAATTCCAATATTTTTTACGTATTATGTAATAGCGCTTATTAACAATGAATAATGTCTTGTGTGCATTCACTGTCAGTATGTAATGCTGTACAACTTGACAATGAATATTGGGATGAAATATCGAAAACGTATGCAATAACGTGTAATATTCGGCGGCCACAGTGCAATCGTCGATCCGAATGACGCACACTAGAACGCGTACGTTATGTACGAAAATATGGATTCCCGAACGGAAAATACCGACTACGCCCGTCCTGTAGAACAGTGGATTGAAGAGCGATTTTATATTGATGACTTATTGCGTTGTAATTTTGCAGCCATAATAAATTTCATATTATTACATTAATTATAAGTATATTCCAATTGTTGACGCATCATTTCTTTCATGAGGAAACAATGACAAAAGCTGATGTTTGCAATAGATTATCCTGCATTGTCTTTATAAGTTATTTCGATTTTTCATCTCATTCGGTTCGTCCACTGGTCCGATCAATATTAAATTAAAAGCACCGCCCGGCTTGCCCTGGGGCGGTCAATTCTTGCTAATGTTGTTGTTGTTGTTGCTGTTGTTGTTGTTGTTGTTGCTGCTGCTGCTGAGAGGATTGCTGCTGCTGCTGCTGTTGTTGATGATGTAACATAGCCATCGCGCCGGTTTCCGCAGCCGTTGGTAGAACTACAGTCGATTGCTCTGTAACGGCTATTTGATGTATCTGTGCTTGCGATCCTTGTCCGACTTGTATTTGTATTTGTTGGAGCTCGGGCACGTTGTTTTGTTGTTGAATTTCTGTTTGTTGTTGTTGTTGTTGTTGTTCATTTTGCTGCTGCTGCTGCTGACCTTGGGAATTGTCGAAAGAGCTCAAAGGGTCTTCTTTAGCTCGTTTCGCTAAGTGAGATCGGGCGTGTTTACGAAGATGATCCTTACGATAAAAAGCTTTTCCACATTCAGTGCAAACTTCAGTTTTTTGGCCAGAATGTATGACGAAATGCAAGTTTAAATGCTCTTTTCGTTTGAATCCTTTCATGCAAACAGAGCAGATGAATGGTCGATCGGGGTTATGCCCTAATTTATGGCGTTCCAAATGTTCTTTCCTTTTTAAACCAGCGCCACAAATGTCACAAATAAATCGGCGTTCAATTTTATGACCAATCAAATGCTGTTCAAGAAGTTCTTTTTCCGGGTATGCCATGTTACACTCTGGGCAACAAAACAGTGTTGTTCCATCGAGAGCGGTGACAATACTTACTTGACCCGGTTTCGGTTTTTTTGGTTTAGGGGGTTTTTTTTTATATTTTTTCTTTCGTTTTGGTTTTGTACCGGCTTCTTGTTCTTCGGCTACATCTGGAATAATTTCAGTTTCTCCACCTGCAACAGTTATTTGTACTGCTTGTTCACCGGATGGTGCGCTTCCTGACGCATCCAAACCGTCTGCACCAAGTGGGCTGGATTCTATTGTAGCCTCACGTTTTATTGTCTCGGCTGAGAATTTAAGGAAATGATGCAAACTCAACGGAAGTGTACTTGCAGGTAGTCTCGAAAGATAATCAGCAACTGTGGACCCGGGTGTGGCAAGACTCTGCCAAGTTGCCGGCATTGACGTTATAAATTCCTCACTATTTTGATTACCTTGATTCTTTATACTACCGCGTTTTATTAAGGCAACTGGCGTTGTTCCTTCCTTCACATCTTCCTTTGAATCTTCTATACCTTCACGAAGTATCAAATCTTGTGGAATTTGTGCAACAACGGTGAGTCCTTCGGGTGCTCCTGGCAATTGCACAGTCTGTTGAATTGTTTGTTGCGCCGTACTAGTTACTGCTGTCGATGTACTTTGTGTTGTCTGCTCCGATCTGGTAAATTATGGTAATATCAAGTCTGAGATTATTTATCGTGACGAAAATATCTACAATATGATATAAAATTGTATATGCTATTCGATTTTTTTCATGGACATATTTTGATCTGTTATGATTAAGATTCGATTGAGTGAAATTGATGTTGTGATTTACTGTGTAATAACGTTTTCCTGAGGTTATAGTACTAAAATTTTTCTCTTATGGCAAAGTAATCCACGTGAGCCATAGTACATGATGAGAATTACATGAAATCAAGCGAGGAATGATAGATAAATTATCTACTAACGTTTGTGTAGTTGCCACTGTATTCTGTGGCTGAACTTGTATTTGAACCCCATCTGTACCCTGCTGGCTGTATGCAACTGTTAGAACAGTAGCAGCACCCTGCGGAAATTGTCCCAGAGATATTGGTGCTATATGATACTTGGGTTGATCTCCATTATTGCCACTTTGAGAAACACTCGGGTTCACCACTTGAATTTGGACTGTCTGCTGTTGTTGCGTTCCATCTTTACCAGGCACAGTTATGGGTAGAGTTATTATTTGTTGTTGTTGATTATTGGTGCCTTGAGTTGCAACTGCAAAACCATTTGGATCAACAGGCCTCAAATAGTGAACACCGCCTTCACCACCAGATAAGACACCAACAACTTGACCGCCAGTAGTCAAATTTTGAGCGAATTTAGCAGTGGCAAACTGATGAACTGTTCCTGTTGGCAGTGTGCCAGTAGCGAAACCCGGGAATGGTGTAAAATTCATTTCTCTCTCACTCCGAGAATCAATCTAGAAAAATTATCACAATATCATGAATTAATTACATCACGGTATGTTCATGAATTTTTGGACATTAACTTCAATCAATATACAACGATTGTAATGATTAATATCGTCATAGTGAGTATTTTTATTATTATTAATGGCGTTGTGTGTTATCATGATATATGTTGTTTCCTCACGCCTTTTCATTACGAAAATTCATGAATTTCAGCGATCTCTAAAGTAGACTTTATTACCGATCACATTAATATCCATATTTTCTCTCCTTCTCTTCATCTGGGCATTGGTAATGCAGTGGGGACACGGCGGGGTGGTCGCAAATGCACCCGCCCGCCTGCTCTACCGCCACCATCACTGCCACCTCCCCGTCGATATGCGGGAGTCAGGAGCAAAGAGGATGGTCACTGGAATAATTTACGACACAGGGAGGGAGTGAGAGTATTCACAACCCCACTCCATCCATTGCCTACTATTTCTAAAAAAGGGTAGGGGACGAGAGTCAACAATTATAGTACACTTGTATAATTTTGAGTGGGATAAATCTGAATAGTCGATCGATATTCATATTATATCTCATCGAAATTGAAACGATATTCAAATGAATGCAGCATAGTACTTTATGTTTGTATGGGATTCCTAGGCATCATCTAAAATGTCTTGGCTACGTGTATTTTTTTCTGATGAAAAAATAAGTATTTATAAAACGTGCATTGGTGCTCTTAGTGGAAGGAAGAGTATTGTGTAATATAATGGAAAAATGAAGGTGAAGGAAGAATGAAAAAAATGGAGACGGACAGGATGAAGACGATGAAACAATATACAATGCGCAATCGGAATGAGAGAAGGAACGAAGGAAGGGTGCCCCCGATGCAAGTAATGCTAGCATCAGGGGTAGGGGCATATCAAGAAAGAAGGGATACCTACGCCCATGTGATGTTGAGAATGAGAAGGGAGAGGGAGAAATATTGGGAGAAGTCGAGAACAGTAGTAACAACCTAGTATAGTGTAAATTCACTCGTCGTGCGCCCTTGGAGTTGGTTGTGGTTGTTTAAAGTTGGGTTAATCGCGGTTGACCAAGTTCACTATTTTCCAATACCGCAGCACTGCGTATAGTAAATATCAGCCTACGTTAATGACATGACAAGTACTTTCTCTTGTTTGTTAAATAATATGAAAATTCACCAGCCACAATGGAAATATAAAATTGACGGCCAAGAAATATTGTATACCCAGCCATCCACAACAGGCATCGTGGCACAAAATGTTAGCTATATGACAACATTGCACCCCATATCAATGTGATGACGACGTGTGCGTCATTCTAATTTTAGATATATCGAACGTAATTGTTATTATTATTATTATTATTTTGCTGAGGGAATTCATCAATAAATTGCTCACAATTTCACACTTTTAATTACTTAACATGCGATCAACGGTGTATTCGCGTAGACGTCGACAAGAAATTCACTGCGAATGACTATAGTCCCGCCGTGACGTAATAACGACGGACGAAGCGGAACAACTGCGCAGTACAATGCACATCTAGAATATACATTCATGCATACATACATACATGCGTACATTATTTATTCTCCTATATTATAATATTGTATAATTCATATAATATCAAAGACATAAAATCACGATGATTATATTATGAAGGATAATGATAACAATAACAATAATAATAATACTGATTAATGGATGGAAAAAAAGGGGTATATTTGTCGTGGGGTGCTAATTTTCTTCCTTGTCGGTGTAATGAGATTTTTTCCGTTATTAGAGGAATTGAAATTGAAATGATACGGCACGTAATAAAAATGAAATCTATAAATAATTACAACACGGGCGTTGTCTACAAATCAGATATATGTGCGGCTACACACTGATATATGTGTGTATGCATGTATGTATATGTATATATATATATATATATACGCATATGTATTACACGTCACCAAAAAATGCCATAGTATGTGGCACATTCACACACGAAGTTTGATGATATTCATAAAGTATTGTGATAGAATGATGCTGAAGATAAGGAGAGGGAAAGAATGATATACTTGCATGTATGAACCTAGAAGAAAATTTGGCTAGTTGCAAAAGTCTGGTTTATATCCCACTTGACTTGAGATGCGATAGCAAAGAAGGAGATATGCAGAAGCAATCAACACTAGGCAATGTATATGAGAGGCTATACAGCTAGGTGGGAAGGAACGATGCTGAACAACGAGCGGAGCAGAGAAAACGGAGCAAACCGAGAGATACCACGGAGGGGCTTCGGAGCGAGACTTCTACACAGCAGTGGGCACCCACCAGCCACCACCACGCAATTTCCAACCCCACCAGCCTCTCAACCACTGTCCGCACCTCCAACCACCCCACCAAAGAGCCCGAGCCAGCCTGTGGAGTCATGACGAGGTTCCCGCGACGATTTTAGTGTCTTGGGGTGGGTGCTCGGTGGCCACTGTTTCGCGTTTCTCGATCTCAAGTACTTGGTCAAAATAACCTCGTTATCTCGTGATTTACCCTCTCGCGCTAACACTCTTTTACGCGTATAAACGTGCACAAACATGGAAAAATCCACTTACATTTACGTAAAACAGTTATTGTCGGAATAACATTCACATTGACAAACCTGAATTATTCTTGGACACGTATACTCACTCAAAGAATTAATAGTAAATAAAAAACAGAACGAAACATCAACATCTATCATATGCTTTGAACATACATAAAAAATACTGAGAGCTCACCTCTAGTGAAAATCAATTAATTATTCGTTCCACAAGTTGTTAACGTTGCTCTGGTTATAAAATTTCAGCAGCTGGCTACAACTTTATTTTGCTTGTATATACAGGCACAGGCTCAAGGGTCTGCGAAGTCTACCGACGACTACTATGTGCACCAACAACTGTAGAAAGGCGCAATGACTCGCTCGAGGTGACGAGAGAACGAGAACGAGAACGCACGCTCACCAAAAACAGTTTCCCGTTGCCGTTACTCGGTTGCTTCCCAAGTTGCCTGATTCACAGCCTGGCACTGCCACGAACTGCCTCGAACGTCGACGCTCTCGCATTCGTACTCGTGCTTACTCGTGCTCTCGATTTGCTTCAAGCAGACTTTCTCATTTCTATGAGCGCGCAAGAGTACCACAATCTATATACCGACCACCGACGCTCTTTTGCGCGCTTGCTCACTTTTTGCCTCTTTACTATTCACTATATGTAGTGCTTTCGTTCATGTGCGCGACGCCTCGCCTATAGCTTGATTATACACTATGCATACACTGATATATCCACATTGTAGCCTACTGTGGTTCTTGCCAGTCGTTGCAGCCTGTTGTAGCTACTGTAGTCCACTGTCGCTATTGTACCAGTCTCACACGGCGGCGCGTCACTCACGCATTTCACTATTCAACGCCGTCGCCCGCCACAAGTGAATCCGGGTTGCTATTAGACTCCCCACATTTCAAAATGTCACTATGGCAAAGATACAAACTTCGATGTGTAACTCGTCGGATTTGTTAAAATTAATTGTGGA